>JAZDUA010000789.1:442500-547475 GCA_038098605.1 Gryllus longicercus | reverse complement strand
ATCACCGGTGAATTTCCCATAAAATTTCGAGCTTGGTCCGTGGTTTTCAAAAAAATCCGTGCCATGTTTTAAATCGGACAACTTCGTCTATCTTTAAATGGCTCTATCTCCTAAACTATTAGAGCTAGAGCGCTGAAATTTGCACACGGAATAATAAATATTTTTCACAAACTATATAACATATATGGATTCTACAGACACGCGTGTATTTCTAAATTCTTGTAGTGTAAGACAAAGTCAAGTTTTTTTCCGGATGAGAAATCTGGCCTCCAGGAACCTTAAAATAAAAGCATTGTTTTTTCGCATTTTGCAAGCTCTGACAATTATTAATTCAAACGGCTCTATCTCTTAAACTATTACAGCTACAGCGCTGAAATTTGCACACGTAATATTAAATATATTGGCCTTTAATCTGAGTCTTAAACGAAGTTTCTCCGAAAATCAGAACGAGCATGAGATGGAAATATTCTACAGTAACTAGGAAGAAATTGACTCTAATGGCGATACTTTTGCGATTTTCTTAACAACTAAGTTTCTAATCGAAAGATGAATATCACCAGTGAATTTCCCATAAAATTTCGAGCTTGGTCTGTGGTTTTCAAAAAAATCCGTGCCATGTTTTAAATCGGACAACTTCGTCTATCTTTAAATGGCTCTATCTCCTAAACTATTAGAGCTAGAGCGCTCAAATTTGCACACGGAATAATAAATATTTTTCACAAACTATATATCATATATCGATTCTACAGACACTCGTGTATTTCTATATTCTTGTAGTGTAAGAAAAAGTCAAGTTTTTTTTCCGGATGAGAAATCTGGCCTCCAGGAACCTTAAAATAAAAGCATTGTGTTTTCGCATTTTGCAAGCTCTGACAATTATTAATTCAAACGGCTCTATCTCCTAAACTATTACAGCTACAGCGCTGAAATTTGCACACGTAATATTATATATATTGGCCTTTAATCTGAGTCTTAAACGAAGTTTCTACAAAAATCAGAACGAGCATGAGATGGAAATATTCTACAGTTACTTGGAAGAAATTGACTCTAATGGCGATACTTTTGCGATTTTTTTAAAAACTAAGTTTCTAATCGAAAAATGAATATCACCAGTGAATTTCCCATAAAATTTCGAGCTTGGTCCGTGGTTTTCAAAAAAATCCGTGCCATGTCTTAAATCGGACAACTTCGTCGATCTTTAAATGGCTCTATCTCCTAAACTATTAGAGCTAGAGCGCTGAAATTTGCACACGGAATAATAAATATTTTTCACAAACTATATAACATATATGGATTCTACAGACATGCGTGTATTTCTAAATTCTTGTAGTGTAAGAAAAAGTCAAGTTTTTTATTTCCGGATGAGAAATCTGGCCTCCAGGAACCTTAAAATAAAAGCATTGTTTTTTCGCATTTTGCAAGCTCTGACAATTATTAATTCAAACGGCTCTATCTCCTAAACTATTACAGCTACAGCGCTGAAATTTGCACACGTAATATTAAATATTTTGGCCTTTAATCTGAGTCTTAAACGAAGTTTCTCCGAAAATCAGAACGAGCATGAGATGGAAATATTCTACAGTTACTAGAAAGAAATTGACTCTAATGGTGATACATTTGCGATTTTCTTAAAAACTAAGTTTCTAATCGAAAAATGAATATCACCAGTGAATTTCCCATAAAATTTCGAGCTTGGTCCGTGGTTTTCAAAAAAATCCGTGCCATGTTTTAAATCGGACAACTTCGTCTATCTTTAAATGGCTCTATCTCCTAAACTATTAGAGCTAGAGCGCTCAAATTTGCACACGGAATAATAAATATTTTTCACAAACTATATATCATATATCGATTCTACAGACACTCGTGTATTTCTATATTCTTGTAGTGTAAGAAAAAGTCAAGTTTTTTTTCCGGATGAGAAATCTGGCCTCCAGGAACCTTAAAATAAAAGCATTGTGTTTTCGCATTTTGCAAGCTCTGACAATTATTAATTCAAACGGCTCTATCTCCTAAACTATTACAGCTACAGCGCTGAAATTTGCACACGTAATATTATATATATTGGCCTTTAATCTGAGTCTTAAACGAAGTTTCTCCGAAAATCAGAACGAGCATGAGATGGTAATATTCTACAGTTACTAGGAAGAAATTGACTCTAATGGCGATACTTTTGCGATTTTCTTAAAAACTAAGTTTCTAATCGAAAAATGAATATCACCAGTGAATTTCCCATAAAATTTCGAGCTTGGTCCGTGGTTTTCAAAAAAATCCGTGCCATGTCTTAAATCGGACAACTTCGTCGATCTTTAAATGGCTCTATCTCCTAAACTATTAGAGCTACAGCGCTGAAATTTGCACACGGAATAATAAATATTTTTCACAAACTATATAACATATATGGATTCTACAGACACGCGTGTATTTGTAAATTCTTGTAGTGTAAGAAAAAGTCAAGTTTTTTATTTCCGGATGAGAAATCTGGCCTCCACGAACCTTAAAATAAAAGCTTTGTTTTTTCGCATTTTGCAAGCTCTGACAATTATTAATTCAAACGGCTCTATCTCCTAAACTATTACAGCTACAGCGCTGAAATTTGCACACGTAATATTATATATATTGGCCTTTAATCTGAGTCTTAAACGAAGTTTCTCCGAAAATCAGAACGAGCATGAGATGGTAATATTCTACAGTTACTAGGAAGAAATTGACTCTAATGGCGATACTTTTGCGATTTTCTTAAAAACTAAGTTTCTAATCGAAAAATGAATATCACCAGTGAATTTCCCATAAAATTTCGAGCTTGGTCCGTGGTTTTCAAAAAAATCCGTGCCATGTTTTAAATCGGACAACTTCGTCTATCTTTAAATGGCTCTATCTCCTAAACTATTAGAGCTAGAGCGCTGAAATTTGCACACGGAATAATAAATATTTTTCAGAAACTATATAACATATATGGATTCTACAGACACTCTTGTATTTCTATATTCTTGTGTAAGAAAAAGTCAAGTTTTTTTTCCAATTGAGAAATGTGGCCTCCAGGAACCTTAAAATAAAAGCTTTGTTTTTTCGCATTTTGCAAGCTCTGACAATTATTAATTCAAACTGCTCTGTCTCCTTAACTATTACAGCTACAGCGCTGAAATTTGCACACGTAATATTAAATATATTGGCCTTTAATCTGAGTCTTAAACGAAGTTTCTCCGAAAATCAGAACGAGCATGAGATGGAAATATTCTACAGTTACTAGGAAGAAATTGACTCTAATAGCGATACTTTTGCGATTTTCTTAAAAACTAAGTTTCTAATCGAAAAATTAATATCACCAGTGAATTTCCCATAAAATTTCGAGCTTGGTCCGTGGTTTTCAAAAAAATCCGTGCCATGTCTTAAATCGGACAACTTCGTCGATCTTTAAATGGCTGTATCTCCTAAACTATTAGAGCTAGAGCGCTGAAATTTGCACTCGGAATAATAAATATTTTTCACAATTTATATAACATATATGGATTCTACAGACACGCGTGTATTTCTAAATTCTTGTAGTGTAAGAAAAAGTCAAGTTTTTTATTTCCGGATGAGAAATCTGGCCTCCAGAAACCATAAAATAAAAGCTTTGTTTTTTCGCATTTTGCAAGCTCTGACAATTATTAATTCAAACGGCTCTATCTCCTAAACTATTACAGCTACAGCGCTGAAATTTGCACACGTAATATTAAATATATTGGCCTTTAATCTGAGTCTTAAACGAAGTTTCTCCGAAAATCAGAACGAGCATGAGATGGAATTATTCTACAGTAACTAGGAAGAAATTGACTCTAATGGCGATACTTTTGCAATTTTCTTAAAAACTAAGTTTCTAATCGAAAAATGAATATCACCAGTGAATTTCCCATAAAATTTCGAGCTTGGTTCGTGGTTTTCAAAAAAATCCGTGCCATGTCTTAAATCGGACAACTTCGTCGATCTTTAAATGGCTCTATCTCCTAAACTATTAGAGCTAGAGCGCTGAAATTTGCACACGGAATAATAAATATTTTTCACAAACTATATAACATATATGGATTCTACAGACATGCGTGTATTTCTAAATTCTTGTAGTGTAAGAAAAAGTCAAGTTTTTTATTTCCGGATGAGAAATCTGGCCTCCAGGAACCTTAAAATAAAAGCATTGTTTTTTCGCATTTTGCAAGCTCTGACAATTATTAATTCAAACGGCTCTATCTCCTAAACTACTAAAGCTACAGCGCTGAAATTTGCACACGTAATATTAAATATATTGGCCTTTAATCTGAGTCTTAAACGAATTTTCTCTGAAAATCAGAACGAGCATGAGATGGAAATATTCTACAGTTACTAGAAAGAAATTGACTCTAATGGTGATACTTTTGCGATTTTCTTAAAAACTAAGTTTCTAATCGAAAAATGAATATCACCAGTGAATTTCCCATAAAATTTCGAGCTTGGTCCGTGGTTTTCAAAAAAATCCGTGCCATGTCTTAAATCGGACAACTTCGTCGATCTTTATCGTCGATCGACGATCGATCTTTATCGTCGATCGACGAAGTTGTCCGATTTAAGACATGGCACGGATTTTTTTGAAAACCACGGACCAAGCTCGAAATTTGATGGGAAATTCACTGGTGATATTCATTTTTCGATTAGAAACTTAGTTTTTAAAAAAATCGCAAAAGTATCGCCATTAGAGTCAATTTCTTCCTAGTAACTGTAGAATATTTCCATCTCATGCTCGTTCTGATTTTCGGAGAAACTTCGTTTAAGACTCAGATTAAAGGCCAATATATATAATATTACGTGTGCAAATTTCAGCGCTGTAGCTGTAATAGTTTAGGAGACAGAGCAGTTTGAATTAATAATTGTCTGAGCTTGCAAAATGCGAAAAAACAGAGCTTTTATTTTAAGGTTCCTGGGGGCCACATTTCTCAATTGGAAAAAAAACTTGACTTTTTCTTACGCTACAAGAATATAGAAATACACGCGTGTCTGTAGAATCCATATATGTTATATAGTTTGTGAAAAATATTTATTATTCCGTGTGCAAATTTCAGCGCTCTAGCTCTAATAGTTTAGGAGATAGAGCCATTTAAAGATCGACGAAGTTGTCCGATTTAAGACATGGCACGGATTTTTTTGAAAACCACGCACCAAGCTCGAAATTTTATGGGAAATTCACTGGTGATATTCATTTTTCGATTAGAAACTTCGTTTTTAAGAAAATCGCAAAAGTATCGCCATTAGAGTCAATTTCTTCCTAGTAAGTGTAGAATATTTCCATCTCATGCTCGTTCTGATTTTCGGAGAAACTTCGTTTAAAACTCAGAATAAAGGCCAGTATATATAATATTACGTGTGCAAATTTCAGCGCTGTAGCTGTAATAGTTTAGGACATAGAGCCGTTTGAATTAATAATTGTCAGAGCTTGCAAAATGCGAAAAAACAATGCTTTTATTTTAAGGTTCTTGGAGGCCAGATTTCTCATCCGGAAATAAAAAACTTGACTTTTTCTTACACTACAAGAATTTAGAAATACACGCGTGTCTGTAGAATCCATATATGTTATATAGTTTGTGAAAATATTTATTATTCCGTGTGCAAATTTCAGCGCTCTAGCTCTAATAGTTTAGGAGATAGAGCCATTTAAAGATCGACGAAGTTGTCCGATTTAAGACATGGCACGGATTTTTTTGAAAACCACGGACCAAGCTCGAAATTTTATGGGAAATTCACTGGTGATATTCATTTTTCGATTAGAATCTTCGTTTTTAAGAAAATCGCAAAAGTATCGCCATTAGAGTCAATTTCTTCCTAGTAACTGTAGAATATTTCCATCTCATGCTCGTTCTGATTTTCGGAGAAACTTCGTTTAAAACTCAGAATAAAGGCCAATATATATAATATTACGTGTGCAAATTTCAGCGCTGTAGCTGTAATAGTTTAGGAGATAGACCTGTTTGAATTAATAATTGTCAGAGCTTGCAAAATGCGAAAAAACAATGCTTTTATTTTAAGGTTCCTGGAGGCCAGATTTCTCATCCGGAAATAAAAAACTTGACTTTTTCTTACACTACAAGAATTTAGAAATACACGCGTGTCTGGAGAATCGATATATGTTATATAGTTTGTGAAAATTATATATTATTCCGTGTGCAAATTTCAGCGTTGTAGCTCTAATAGTTTAGGAGATAGAGCCATTTAAAAATGGACGAAGTTGTCCGATTTAAGACATGTCACGGATTTTTTTGAAAACCACGGACCAAGCTCGAAATTTTATGGGAAATTCACTGGTGATATTCATTTTTCGATTAGAAACAGTTTTTAAAAAATCGCAAAAGTATCGCCGTATCCTTGTCTTAAATGAATACAGATTCATATTCGATAAGCCCTCTTCTTACTAGTCTTAAGTTGTTACTTCTGTCGATCACATTGAAGAGTACCTGAAACAGTAAAGTTACTAGCATAGACTGTTCTTCGCAAAATCAATACATTCTTCTACAGAGCTCAAACCTAACTCAGTAAATCGTGTATTAATAATCCGCCAGCGCACGTGTAAGGAAACAATTACGCCTAAATTTTTTCTCCTTTATTGCATTTTTCCACATTTCTTAAAGTTATTTTAAACATGTTGAAATACCATAATGCTGAAAAGTAAGCAGAATTAGAACTAAGTAAAAACTATTATAACAGTTATATATCGACAGTTATATATCGACAATTTATTGTGTTTGTTTATTTAGTCTATATTAGTGTTCAAGTATCTTCTTGATAAATAGCCCTATTCACATTAATTTAAATTTATATATTCTTGCCACGCATACACATGGTCTTTACAATTTTTATTTTGCCACGTCTCACGCGGACTTCTGATCCTGTAAAAAATATTAATGTGTTTTTTCATTAATATATACACATAGAACTATAGCAGTTTCGAAAAAATACCACCCTGTTTTAAGTGTGCTGTCCGCCAACTAACGTTTCCAACTCAAGGACGACTGAACGATGGGCAGCCCTTCAGTTTTCCTTCAGGTAGGATGGCGTATTCCAATTCATTATGTATTTTGATTTATCCTTTACATTGCAAGCATTATGAACAAGAACGTCGTAAACATTTGAAAGCAAGTTGAACACAAAATCGAATTGAAACACATCCCTAGCACTTAACCTACCCACCCTCCCCTGTGAGCCTTGTAGGAGTGTCCCTCCTAAACCAACAGTTGGGCATGTGGCCTTCCCTGCTGAACCACAATCTAATCTACAGTCCAGAGGGAGGTCACCTGCCATTCACATCAATGCAAATTGCGAGGTGTAATGCCATCTCGCAGCTCAATAAGTCTCCCACCCAGACAAGCCATCTCGCAGCTCAATAAGTCTCCCACCCAGACAAGGGGGGACATAGAAGGAGCCTCCACGCGAGCAATAAGCACTTACCAAGTTATATACCAAAAGCTTTTTGCCGGCGTCCCCTGGAAACGTCACTTATATAGTGACGGCCAATCCTTCTACCACCGGACTTCCAAATGTACAACGGAGCATCAGGCCCATTTCTGACGATAGTAAGCTTTAATGCTGAAGGCTTATCTAGATCTAAAGAGGATATTTTAGCATTAATATGCAGTGAACAGAAAATAGATGTACTGTGCCGACAAGAAACACACAGGGACAAAGACAGTGCCCGACCTCGAATTCAGGGAATGACTCTAGTTGCTGAGATTCCACACAAAGCCTATGGCAGCGCTATGTTCACCAGAAGCGATATCACCATCACATCCACTGACACAAAACAACAAGACGACATAGAATTCATCACAGTAGAACTCAGCAACTGCACTGTGTCGTCCATCTACAAGCCACCCAGCAGGGACCTCTCTTTTGAACCAACAAACAACCTTCATGCTCAGAAGATCCAGTTTGTGGTTGGAGATTTCAACTGCCACTCCACCTCTTGGGGCTACGACAACACAGACCCAAATGGACACAAATTAGAAGAGTGGGCTGAGACGAACAATCTATCTCTACTGCACGACCATAAACTCCCACACTCCTTCAACAGCCGTGCCTGGAGACGTGGCTACAATCCAGACCTGTGTTTTGTCACAAGTAGAGTCTCAGCTGAGTGTGAAAGAGTTGTGTACGATCCCATCCCAAGGAGCCAGCATCGACCCATTGGTATCAAGGTTTACTCGGCTGTTAAGACACACGTTATACCTTATAGAAGGCGCTTCAACTTCAGAAAGGCCCGCTGGAACGCTTTCGCCGAAGACCTGGACCAGGCTGTGGCAGAAATTCCACCAACCCCGCAGAACTATGATAGGTTTGTGTAGCGCCTGAGAGAGGTGTCATGTAAGCACATCCCACGAGGATGCAGACAACGATACATCCCTGGTGTAACCACAGAAATGAAGGATGCACTTGCAGAATATCAGCAATGCTATGAGGAGGACCCATTCAACGATGACACCATTGCACTTGGAGAGCAAATCATGCGGATGACAAGTGAAGCCAGACAAGCCAAGTGGATTGAGACCCTTGAGGGCATGGACATGACACATAGTAGCAAGATCGCATGGAACCTTCTGAAAAAACTCAGTGGTGACAAAGGAACAACTCCACACTTTGGTAAGGTAACAGCAAACCAAGTTGCACACCGGCTGCTCCTGAATGGAAAGACAGAGGGCCGAGCAAAGAAGTTCAAAATGGAGCAACAAGAACAGCCAGACCCCAAATTGCTGGAGGAACCCATCCAAATGGACGAGCTGGAGAAAGCAATAACCCAACTGAAGAATGGGAAGGCTGCGGGAGAGGATGACATCTGCACCGAACAAATCAAACTGTTTGGACCTGGGACTAAAAATTGGCTCCTAAACCTTTTTAATAGCTGCCTGTCATCGCTGTCCCTCCCGAAAGTCTGGAGGAAAGCAAAGGTCATCGCACTTCTGAAACCAGGTAAACCTGCAGACTCTGACTCCAGCTACCGGCCGATCTCACTCCTGTGCCATCTCTTCAAGCTCTATGAACGTGTGATATTTAAGCGCATTGTGCAGTTCTTTGAGGGGAGGCTTATCCCACAGCAGGCAGGATTCCGGCCAGGTAAATCTTGTACAAGCCAGATATTGAACCTTACTGAGCAAATTGAGAATGGGTTTGAGGAGGGTGTCGTCACAGGCATGGCTCTAATAGACCTAACAGCAGCATACGACACGGTCAACCATAATCTCTTGCTCTCCAGGGTGTACAAGATGACGGGAGACAAGCACCTCACAGGTACCATCCGTACCCTCCTTCAGAACCGACGATTCTATGTCTGCTTGAATGGAAAAAAGAGCCGATGGAGAATTCAGAAGAACGGTCTACCCCAAGGGAGCGTTCTGGCACCGCTGCTCTTCAATGTGTATACAAATGACCAGCCCATCACGCCAAATGCTCTCCACTTCTTGTATGCCGATGATCTGGCTATATTGGTCAAGGATCGTTCTTTCGAAGGAGTGGAACAAGGACTGACTCATGCATTGGAGGAAATATCAACCTACTACAAGGAGAGTCACCTCAAACCAAACCCAGGGAAAACACAGGTATGCGCCTTCCATCTAAGATCTAGGGAGGCTAGGAGAAGACTGAACGTCACCTGGGAGGGCAAGGCCCTGGAACACACCAACTCACCAAAATATCTTGGCGTGACCCTGGACCGAACTTTGACATACAAACAGCACTGTCAGAATACATCATCAAAAGTCAACTCCAGGAACAACATCATCAGGAAGCTATGCAGCAGCCAATGGGGAGCAAATCCCAGCGTGCTCCTGACATCAGGAAGGGCTCTCTGCTTCTCTGTTGGGGAATACGCCTGCCCTGTCTGGTGTCGGTCAGCCCACACAAAGAAGGTTGATACATCCCTTAATGAGACGTGTCGCATTGCAACTGGTTGCATGAAACCAACTCCCATCGACAAACTCTACAGGGCTGCAGGAATGAACACTCCTAAGATCAGAAGAGCAAACCACGAATACTTGGAGAGGTTCAAACAGACCTTCGATGAGAGGCACGTAATGTACGGTCAGCTGGAGCCATCGCGCAGCCGACTCAAATCCAGGAGAAGTTTCATGAGGTTCACACAGCCAGAACCTCCAGACTGGTACCCACTCCGGGATCCTGAGACTACTGGAACCAGTCTGCCATGGAAATCCTGGAGGGCACTGAATAGGATAAGAACTGGAGTGGCCTCTGTGAAGACCAACCTTGCAAGGTGGGGCTACTTAGCGGAGGACGACATCTACTGTGACTGCGGAGAGGCACAGGACACCGACCACCTCACACAGTGCCCACTGTGCCCTGTTCACTGCACAGATGATGACCTCTGGAGGGGGAATGCACCTTCAGAAGACCTGGCCCACTTCTGGGCTGGAAAAATTTGAAAGACCGGACACGAAAAAGTAAAAGTAAGTACCCAGACAAGGTCCCCAATTTCTCTGACTGGATGCATGCCATGTACAATAGCGGTAATCCAGCACAGGAGTGGATCCCATAATATGGCTAAGCAAACAGTCTCATTACAGACTATCAGGGCTCTGCAGCTCTTTCCTACATTTGCCCATCCTTATATTTTACTAAATCATTTTATATTCCAACTAACATTTGTAGAACACTTCTCTTTAAGTGTAACCAAAAATTACCTTAAAAATTCATCATATTTTATTTAAATTATTAAAAAGTAATATTAATTATCATTAAAATTTAAGTTTAACATTACATTAACTATAACCTTCAATAACGAATCTACATTTAAATTTACGCATCTGTTTTGATAAAATAAGTACATTTCAGTAAACGAGACAGCAGTAACCCAGCAATAAACTAAAGGCGGACAAATACCCCATCTAACATTATCTGAGCGGAGCCAATGACTGCACGAGGAAGAATTATCCCTCCCAACTACAAATGTGTGCATGTAAGGAAACTAGTTTCTACTTGGCATATGTACTATGCCGCTTATTTTCATGTTTATATTTACTCTTCTCATTTCTCTTCATCGTAGTACGTTTGTGCGTGTGGCTAGACCTGCGTCATCCGTCGTGCAGTCGGGAAAGGAACGCAAACTGCCTCGCCTTTAGGCTGCCGCGGGCGCTGCGACGGGCACAGGGCATAGGACGGGGCACGGGACGGGCTCCACCCAGAACACTCACCGATTCCAGTCTCCACCGGCGTCAGGCCAAAGCGTCGCTCCTCTTCTGCCAGGGGTACTATGCTACCCTGCCCTGTGGTTTGGAACCTACTCTACCCTACTCCAACTGAACTGTAGACCGTTATCCCTGCTCGCGATTGAAAACAATACGCTAATGTTCTAATTATACCTAGTAATTTATTGATTTTCTAAAATCCTAACCTGTTGAATAAATTCTATTTACTACATTTCAAGTTCGTATTTGAGGTGCTCGCAGACTGATCAAAGATTTTCAGAGAATTAAAATTCTTTCAAACTAAACTGCCAAATATTTTCTAATTTAAAATAATGAAAAACTAGGATAATGCTAGGTTAATGTTTTAAAAGATTTATAAAATATGTACGCAAATTAATGACCAACATTGTGCATATTAAAACAGTGAAATTATCAATTAGAGTTTTCATTAAGGTTTGCACATGTAGACTATGAAAAGAAACTTCTCGTTACGTTTGCTTAATGACTATTCGACCTTAAAACGAGTAAAACTACAGATTTTAAACGTTTTCCTAACCACCTGGCGGGAACAAGGGAAATTTAGAAACGACGAGAAGAGGAGTCGTGAAGACCTAGGCCACGGTGATGAGAAGTCCAGCAATGAAGCACAAAAGTACGTCACCACACTTCTGAGGTTTCACAAGCACTTTTCCTACAAATGCATTTCTTAGCAATGCAACGGCTCATTTGAGCCCCAACACTTTCGCACCAAGCACGATTTCCACAATTGTAGAGAGCTCCCTCATCACTTCACAACACTATACCTGTGGTTCGTAAAATCACTTATCAAAGATCTACATCAATGCTACCCAACTTTTCACGCGACACTTCACAGGAATATTTGAAGATATGTTTTTTCTATTCAAATCTTCTTTCACACCCACTTTGCACAAATATTAATCGGCTTTGAATTGCTCTGGATATTCTATTTACACGTCACACGTATTTGTTCCAGAAACTACGAACACTAAAAATCTAACCACAGCCTCTTCGAGAACAATCACCAATAACCTCTCCACAACCCGACACGAAATGGGCGACCGTTGGGCGGGTTCGAGCGCTGGGCAGAGCAGGAGGCGGTGCAGCGATTGGCTACCGCTTTTCCAGAGAGTGAGCAGCAGGGCTGTTGCCAACATAACCGCAAGAATGCTCAATTTATTTTATTATTTATAAATTGGATGATTGAAAATAAATATAATATTTAATATTACTAAACCGGTAGATCAGCTTATGTATCATAATACATTTCTGATCTATTCGTTTTAAAAACGTTTGTGGGAAGTGTACTTCTAGTGCAAAGAACGTAACTAGATGTAACGAGATAGTAATTTATTTCTGCAAAAGAAAATTAATGGTGTTTTAAAAAAACAGATATACTCGTATATATACTTCCTTATTATTTTGAGTCGAAACTACCTTGTGGATTTTGCCCCATTTCCTTGTCTGCCATCTATCGGCTACTAGCAACCAACTAACACAACTAGTAACGAATTCCTTGAATCTTCCAGAAGAGCACGCCGTAGTCTTGGAGCCCATTTCGGTTCTGTAGCATTGCACATCGGCTCACTCGATGCTTACACCGTTGTCCTGGATGTGTAGTATCCATTATGTATCGTTCAATATCAACAGCTCACTAAAACTTCACACACAATACATTTCCAATATTTTACTACATCTTGCCAGACGACATTAAACGATTAAATTCGATTCAAAGGTTTAAATCCCAAGTAAGTTTTTTCAAGCTGATGACGTCTGCAGTCCTACTTATTTTCTTGTGAACTCCTGACAATTTTATAATCCTACGATGATACGATTCCCAAGGTGTGTGTCAAGCTGGCACAACCAGTACATCACAATCACATCAAACCAACTGGTGGATTTAGTACTGATTTTTCCCCAAAAAATTAAATTAATTTTTTGTTTAGTTAAGTAAATATGCTCATTCTTTTCATGAAATATCGTTGAGTATCACTATGTTTAAGGTATTCGTGCAATTAAAACTTCTCCGTGTAATAAAGAGTCCACAACAGCCAATTAGAACTCAGAGAACTGATCGAAATCGTTTAAATGTGTTTTTATAATACAGATGTAGCCAAGGTATTTCCAGACGGCCATAACTTAATGAGGAAGGAAATACATCTGCAGAAGATGTCCTTGTGGGCTTGGCCTGTAAACTACTGGTGTTTTCTGTTACCTACACAGCGGCTTCTTGTAATGGCAGTTGTTGGGGTATTTATTCGAATATTAAATGCTGGCATCTTGTCTTTACGTTCTGTAGTATTATATTCAACTCCCTGGAATGCAATTGAACAAGTAGGAAATAAATAATAAAAATTGGGCTATTTTGAGTAACTACTACCATTGTACATTGTATTACATATAAAAGTTAATTATAATGTTGAACTGCATTATAAATTTTAACTCCGAAATTTGATTCAAAACAGGCTTAAAAAATTCGCGAATTTAGACGGAATGTACTAAATAGGTCCCCGCATTTCAAATGTTTATAGTACGGTACAATATTATTTATTTTGTTTCAAAATAAGTACAAAGTTAGTAGAATATCATAGGCTAGTTAAATTGGAATTTCTGAGAACGGGGATGCGCCATCGCGCTGTAAGCCGACATTTTTTAATTTTTTCTCGGTAATTCAAGCACCAATTTCAAATTCGAGTTTTTGCCAGATTTTTAGAAACAGGGCTTCGTAGCGTAAATTCAATTTTAAAAAGGCGTCAAATGCCGTTTAGAGATCGAGATTCGGACCAACACTTTATCGGTAAAGTAAATGCCCCTGTGACAGTGTTGCGATGTATTGAATTTTCCTACAAGTATTTTTCGGGGCATTTAGCCTTAGTATACGTGGGGTTTATGGCTGCTCCCTCTTCAAAGAGCACTGCTTCTCAGCTGCTGCATTGAGACTCTGCGACAGGGTTGGCGAATTGGCTCGGGCCTCTGCTGCGATCCCGTCAGCGTCGCGTCTGGGCTACGTTGCTGCAGCTCGCTCTGAAATTGCTGAAAACTCGTGCGCCGTTTTCGCCGCGTTTGTGCAATACAGTGGCAAGCTTCTCATCTCCGCGCTTACTGGAAAGTGGTTGGAGGAGAGCTCACAATGAATTGTGTCAAGTTTCCATGTCATTGTCAAGTTTTTCCAACGCGCAATGACTAACACAACTGTGTTTTTTTGTTCGTGTGGAAGGGGTAGCACTATTTACGCCCCAACACCTGCATGCTACGGTAGCACGTAGGTGTTGGGGAGTAAGTCCTTCAGCCGTTTCCGTCAGCGAATGCTTTCAGCTTACAGCCGCCAGTGCAGGCGATGTGGGGGCTCGAGGTCGTATGTCTGGCATTCAAATCGCAAGCCAGCAGGTTTCGATGAATGTTTTCCTCGACTACTTTATCAATACGTCTCCTCGCAGCGGCGAGGGCGGGCGCCCGTTGAGATAAGAAGCGGCCTCGCGTTTCGTCTCAACGACTTCCAGCGGCGGCCTCCGCGAGCTACAAAGACTTGGAATTACTGTGCCGCCGCCGCCTCGGGTGGCGTCTGTCGTGTTAGCTTCTTGTGCTGCCCTGTCCTTTCTGTTGCAGATACAGCCTGGAATATTGAAAGACATATGAGGGTTAAGCGCTTAAGCCGTGTCCCTGGCAGCATCGTAACGGGAATATCGTGCCGAGCGGGTAAACAGTGAAAGTGCCGCATTTGCTATAAAGATAAGGAGGATCAGCCATTATGTAGCGGACACGGAAGCGTGTGTTTTGCAGTCGCGCCCGCCGCCGCAGTGCTGCCGCCTGGTGTGCGAGGCAAGAAGCACGAGCGGGGGCGGCCCGTGGGGTGTGAATTAGGAGAAGCGGCAGGTAGGTCCGAACTATCATATATATTTTACTTCTTCAAAACATTTCTTGAAGGAAAAGTACGGCATGTAGTGTACCACCGATTTGCGGGTATCGGGATTTTAATCCTTTTCTAAGACAACTATTACGTTGGTAACAGAAGATACAATGGCGTTCACACGAAAATAACTATTTCTAGCAAACAAAACAGTAATTTATGAAATCAGAGGAAAGGGTTCCTAAGAGTGGACTACAGGAATCGAACCCGGGGCCGCGTAGTGGAAAGCGAGCACGCTGACCAACAGCTAGCCACGAGCCCGAGGATAAGTTCATTAGTTTACTTAAATAGGTTCATACAGATGCACAGACATTCAACAATTAATATGACGAGACATACGTTTTACAAATCGCAAAAGAAAGTTGAAAAAATGGTGAAAAGTTAAAAATTGCAAAAGCCAAGAGACTGGATACTTGGCTGTCCGTGATGGGCCGCGCCGCAGTCGATGGGGCTGATGTTTCTGCCATCGTGTTGTGGCCTCAGTTGTGACATCAGCACGATCGACCTAGGAGCGAGGAGCGAGAATGGGGTTTTGGAGCAGTAAAGGGATTCAGTCGAGACACGAAGTGTCACAATAAGCTGAATAATATAATGGGAATGTTTGTATTATTTAATCTAAATGGAAACTGCTTAATGGTTGCATTTTTAGATATTTGCTGAGTTTCTGAGTATCTAAAGCAACCGTAAGTTCCTTTAACATGACCGGTAGCTCATAGATTGGTTTCAGTGTCCACGAGCATTGAAAAGTAGGAACATTTAATACGCCAATACATTGAGAACTGAAACTGCATATTATTTTCACATTCAACAAGCAACGTGCGCCAGGAAAGTCCCTCCGCACTCAGCCGAATCTTGGCCTGTTAAAAATTGCATTTACATTCCTAGCAACCAGATCACTAGGAAACAAGTGAAGGGGACATTTCTAGCATTTATTACGAGTGTGGTTACCCAATTTACGTTTTCATTTGTTTCACGCTGCAGTTCGTGCTCCCAACATAATTTCCGTTGCTAGCACTCTCATCAGCCAGCGGTGCCCCTGTGGAGCGACTTTCCCAGCGCACTGTATGACAATATCGGCACCTGGTCGTGTCCATTGCATTCCTTCCTAGCTGCGTTTGTGTATGCTTGCTGTGGGTTTGGGGTTGGAACGTTGCCTTGTCTCGTGCGCAGATCCGCTTCCCGGCGCTGCACGTGCTGGCGTCGGTGCTGGCGTGGGCGTCGGCCGTCGTCAACCCGTTCATCTACGCCGCCAGCAACCGCCAGTACCGCGACGCCTACGCGCGCCTCCTGTGCGGCGGCAAGGGGCGGCGGCGGCGGCGCGGGGGCGGCGGGGGCGGGGGCGGGGTGGGGGCGCGCGCCATGGCCGCGCTGGCGAGCGCGCGCGCCGCCGCCGCCTGCCCCCGGCCCCGCCCCCGCGGCCGCGCCGCCGCCCCCGCGCCGCCCCCGCGCCCCAGCAGCCGCTCCGCGTCGTCCACCGGCAGCGGGTCCGGGGCGCGCACCTCGGCCACGGACGCCCTGCGCCTCAGCGCCGCCCCCGCCCCCGCCCCCGCCCCCGAGCGCTGGGTGAGCGTGCCGCTGGGCGACGCCGCCCCGCCCACCTGGAGCCCCTGCGGGGACGGCGTGTGACGCCCCGGACAGCCACACGGGGGCCTGCACCCGAGTTCACGTGTGCTAACCCTAAGGCGAAATCGCCACCCGCTGCGGAGGAAAACGCGTCGAAAATCACCACGGATGGCCGGGCGCAGAATCGGTGTCAGTGGTGCCGCCATGTCACTGCTGGCGCACTCCGTCCCTCTCCAATGCTGATTACTTCTTGACAATGGCTGAGTTCACATGTTCATTACACTGGATATGACTGTCTATGGTAGAAATTTTAAGTACTTGTAAGTACTTTGACAGGTTATTTTCTTCAATGTCTTAAATATATTCTCCCGAAAGTTGTTCAATAACCTTATACTAACTTATTTTATTGAAAAAATTGGCCATTTTTTTCTTACCACCTTGATGATCCCGTTCCTGTTGTACTTTCATTTAAAATATGTTGCTTCACTGTCATCGATCGAAAGAACATACTTCCTTAAGAAGGACCCAGTGATCCAAACAACGAATATCATTAAATCCATCATTGTCTCCAGAAAAATATATTTATGATCTGATATCAAGCAAGCAATCAGCTCCCGGTTTTGCCTTTTCTTTTGTCTTTGAAGGGCACACTCAGGTGCTACAGACAATTGTTGAAAATTATCATTCATCCAATGGCTCGGTGTCCCTTTTGTCACGGTGAAATATTCGCCCTGAAACACGTGTAAGATCATAACGTACTACTTGTTTGCACGAATTCTTGAAACGATTTTCTCTGAACAAGGAAGCCTCTTTCGAAAGGCAGAACATCAAAACGCTGCTGTATAAAAGAAAAAACGCAAATATATTCTAATATTTACATTAGGCAGTGAAGATGTTGAATTTTCAGAAAAAAATAATAGCAAATAAATATAGAGTACAATTATTTATTCTAGTTGCCTTTCCATAATTATTACATTGTGAAGGTTCAGACAAACGAAGCACGCGCTAATGTAAGTTTGTAATACTCATATGAAAAATTCTGATTGTACGGTGTTCTTCGCTCCAATTAAAATTTACCGTTATTTTATAAAGAGGTATGTGTAAGTTATATTCCCTGAAAGTGTATTTTAATCTAAAACCTCATGCTATCTTTAAGGAAGTTTACCTTTTTCAGACATATCTTTCCAAATCAAGGATAATTTGCAATTAGAGATAATGGAAAGAGCTAGAAACTATTCATAGAAAACAGTTTTTAGCGTTCATGATAAGACTAAGAACTGTAGATGAAAAGGGCAAAATCTTTGGGAAAATAAAATGTCAGCAAAGATTTTGCCAGAAAAGTATTTCTGACACTTGTAGAGTACAAGTTTTATACTCATTTGTACACAAAATTATTTGTATACTCAAGTGGAAAATACATTTACTTATTTACCAGACGTAATGTTTTTCTAGCATGTAAAAGTTGGATATGATTAGTGCGTGTGCGTGTGTGCGAGGATGTGTGTACAATTGAATTGAAGATTACGAATACTGACGCTACGTCCAACTAACATCCTCATTTTCAAGTTTAATTCTTACCTCACCATTTATGATCAACTATTTTCTCGTGGTGATCTATGAATATCTCGTATTTTTTTTAAATTAACTAGTATAAATTGATTTTATAAATAGGTCATGCATATCAATCGTTCATTTCACCAAATTCTTATTAATGTGATAAAATGTGTATGTGATTTGTTGTCAATGAAAATCCCTTATAACAAAATATTGTGTGTTTTTTTTCATTATAATGCAAAATTGACAAATAAATTGGTTCCGTAAATACCTTTGAGCTAATCGTTTTTCTCAATAATAGAGGTGCATGTGACCTTGGGTAAGTTTGTTCCGCTCCTGGATTCTTTCTACCTCCCCCGTATCAATATAACTCTCTCTCTCTGTCTTTCTCTCTCCTCTTTCTCTCTCCCCTTTCTCTCTCCTCTTTCTCTCGTTCTTTTTGTTTCTTTCTTCCCCATCTTCTGAATATGCTCTTTCGTGAGGTGTCTCGCTATTACTACACAGTACTTCGGTTAGAGAGATAAAACATAAGTAATTAATCGTATAAATCAATCTATTAGTTTTCCAGGCATATTATATTAACAGAAAGTCACGCACTGAAACCCTACTCGCAAGGTAAGAAATTTCGTGAAAATAAAACCAACCACTAGTGACGATTATCGTCATCTTGCTGATTATGAATAATGAATTCATCAAATTATTTCACTGCACGAACCAAGACGTAGTGGAGTTGCGCCCATTCAAGTGTACAAATTGTCCAGGCTAAGGGCGTGCCAAACCAATTGTAGGCGTAAACCAAATCGGGCTGGGTTCGATGTCCAGGTAACCATCATTACCTAAACAAACACCTTCCTATATGTGTAGAGCCAGTCATTAATAGATGTTTTTTCAGAAAAAATCTTGTACTCCCTGTATTCCATCCAACCTGATTTACTTAAAATGAAGGAATTTAAAAACAACTTATATAATGAAACTTGATCATACTCGGAGCGTATAATCCACACTTATTTGATCCAAATGCTCCAGTGGATAGAAATACACGTATGGTCCAAATGGGACGAAGGCCAAATGCGGCAACTTTCCCTTATCCACACACACACACACACACACACACACACACAAATAATTGCCTGACGGCGCACCACAAAACGACGTGGCATTGCAAACTCCGTCTTGATGTCTTTCACATTTGATGTGATTTATTTAGTCAAAGATCAGTAAAAACTGTGTGTCCTGCATTGGGCACGCATCATCTGCGCACGTTTTCTTCTTCTCCAGAATCCATTCCCAACAATTCAACTACAAATAGTTGAAAGATGAATGAAAGTTAAAATAAATAAAAATAATAATAAAATAATAACATTTTTTAAAAATAATAATAAAATTAAATCAAAAAATGCGCGAAAAAAGTATTAGATAGAAATGAGTATTATTAAAAACTTGACGTTTTCGCTCTGGAGTTACAGAAAACTGATATGCGTCGGCAAACGAACTGCATATTTTATATTATTTTAATTTTTTGTTTTATTTTATTATTATTTTTGCATTGCTAACAAAATTCTAACATACTCCCGGCTGTAATCCTACCACTGCAAGCAAAAGTGGGGCGTGGGTGTCAGCGTGGGTGTCAGCCACCCGGGGCGGAGGAAAATTTCGCCGCTCCCTCATTTAGATATTTCAAATTAAGAGACTAAAATATTCAGCCATTCTAAAGAACTCGTTTAGTAATTCTAAAGAAGAATAATAAGAGCACGAGTTGCATTCGTAAACGGACGTATTGTGAAACATTTCACAACAATTACTAATAAATAGATATATTACCTTCTTTACTGAAATTTACTTGTTCTGTTTTTTTATATTTTAATAAATTACAACTTGAAAAATGTAGCAAATAGTGAAGTATACAATAACATAAATAAAAAATATTGAATTGATAAATGAAACTTTTTTGAATTGTCAAAGCATCACTCACGGACTTTTCTGGAGGAACTTCTATTATTCTTTGTACAATGGTGGATAGCATGTTGCCAGATGCTGCAATGAGCAAAGTGCCATTATCATACATTCATGTAAATAATTCGTCACAGAATAAGTAATGAAAGATTCCGTGCTCGTTTCAAGCAGTCCGAAGTGTAGGTATGACAAAATATGAAATGAAATTGTTCAGATTTTCACAGGATTTATTATTATTACTATTATTATTATTACTATTATTTGCGTATCAGCCATTTCTGATCTCGCTACACGTTCTCTCCCGATACTCAGTCTAACTCTATACAGGAGAAAGGTTAACGTGTGTCATTATGGGAATCAGCTTTTCGGCTCTATCCCTTGGTAAGACAAGGTTGGTAAGCCTTGAATTATGAGGTGATAGGATGATGATGAAAAGTGATCGTGACCTTTTTGAACCATCCCAGCATTTACGCTTGAACTGTAAAACGATGTCTGTACGAGTTGTGAATTAAAATTCAGTTGTTTTTTGTTTGTTTGTTTGTTTTTGTTTTGTTTTTTCAGAGATATATTTGTGTGCACCAACGTATTTTTTCATATATTCTATTATTGTATTGCTGTTTGCTGATTCTTGCTTGCTTGCTTTTAGATGCCAAAACATTTTTGTGTGACACTCTGCCGTGGTTTTTGTGCATCAAGTAAAGATTATGTTTCGTCTTGAAAATTAAATGGTGGTGAGAGAAAGACTCAAAAGATTTTTTTTTAAAATCTCGAGTGAACTATATACGCAATTGTTGTTAATACATAAAACATTTTAATAACTTTTGAAAATAGGGAGAGAAGAAAAGAAAGAATGTTTTAAAATTAATATATATAGTATGTGTGTCTGCCTTGATATTATTTTTTTTCCTTTTTTTCTTTTGGTTAATAAACTCCCGTTCTTATTTTCTGTCTGTAAAAACTATTCAAAAACAATATTTTTTGCAATATAAGATTTATCTAATGGCTGACAGTTTGCAATTAACTCTTGTTACGTCATTTAGAACATTGTGAATAGGAAAATTCATATATATTACGTAATAGGTTCCCTGCCCTGCAGGCGTGCCATGTGCCTGAGTAAAGGAAGTAAGAGATGATCATGAAGTACGAATGGACAATCACAAACATACAGGCGCAGAAACATCCATGTCTCTGGCAGGACTGGAACTCACGCCCTCTCAGGCACGACGGGGCGGCTACAGCTCCCCAGTCTTAGCGACGTCGGCTATCCGGACCGATTATTTAGACTATTATTATTATTATTATTATTATTATTATTATTATTATTATTATTATTATTATTACTATTATTATTAATAATAATAATAATAATAATAATAATAATAATAATAATAATAATAATATGAACAGTCGGCCCCATGGCGCAGACGGTTGTGGTAGCCGTCGCCTTTGCCGAGGAGGCAGTATAGGCTCATATTTGTGATTGTCCCTTCACCTATCATCATCAACCTATCATCTCATAATTCACATCTCAAGGCGTGACAACCTTGTGGAAGAATTACACACGTTAATCGTGTAGCGTGGTCAGTAATGGCTTATGCGGCAATAATAATATTAATAATAATAATAATAATCGTAATAATAGTAATAGTGAAATTTTGCCGTCCCCTAAACCTGACGCCCGGTACGGCCCGTACCACCCATACAATGCTACATCATTGCACACAAGTGAAAGTTTAAGAATTAAAAATATGACAAAAGCAAACGAGACTTTAATATTGGCCACCAGGGCCTTCTTGAGACCCAAGTGATTATGCGTGTCTCTTTGAAGATTTAGATCTCTTACAAGACCGTTCAATTCTGCGTGCGACAATGGCTGTGGTTGTAGCCGGGCTGCAAATAGCTGTGCTCAAGGTCTACGTGTTCTACGTGGTTTGCCACTACCATCGTCAGTTTCATCTTCCAGTGTCCATTCCGTTGATGGTTTTGGAACTCGCCGAGAATCATAATGCGTGACTGGGCGCATTGCAGATTCCAAATTTGGATAAGAAACGTGTTGAAGTTTGAACGTGTATTCACTAAATTTGAAGTTTTAGGCCCTTTATTTAGGACTTATAATTCCCATGTCTGCTATTTCCTTCTCAAATTAGCTACAATAATTGTGTTAGCCCATCATTAATCATGACAGTATTGTTTCCATCCGTAAAATTTGTTCTCCAGGAAAACATACGTCTATCTCTATTACCTGATAATAGATAGATAGATAGATAGATAGATAGATAGATAGATAGATAGATAGATAGATAGATAGATAGATAGATAGATAGATAGATAGATAGATAGATAGATAGATAGATAGATAGATAGATAGATAGATAGATAGATAGATAGATAGATAGATAAATAAATAGATAGATAGATAGAGAGTTGGTAGCACTGATCGTGCCGTGCGAACGCGCTGGATGTGAGGTGCCGCTTCAATCCGGAGATACAAGAGAATTCTGGGCATGAGCGACCCAAGGTATGTTCACGCAAATGACTAAAGCTATGCTTAACGTGTGGAAATAAGGGCATGATCCGGGATGATTGCTTAATCACTCAGACAGCACATATTTTCCTTGTCATCCACCTTCTTGTGCCGCCATTGAAGAGCGTGACCTTGAAGCGCCCTTCAAATCGGCAGCGCTGTGCAGGCGTGGGTGGAAACTAGACGCACAACTAGCGCTCCCTAGCAGTGGCTGACCAACAACTGCAACCTCAGCGCCCCCTGGCGTTGCGGCTGCCACACTGGTAGACACTAGCGCCCCAAGGGAGTGGATGACCTACCATCCATGGCGGAAATGGCTGATAGCTCTAAGGTGACCGCGATTCCGCGTGAAGGAAATAGTCGAGAAGAGGACCAAGGGACCTCGAGCCTTTTGGCCAGCCCACTGAACGCCCAAGTTAATGAAAATGCCGGGGAGGAATGCCCAGCCATAAGAACCCTCAGTCAACAGACTGACCTTCTTAGAGACATGGGGGAAACAATCTCCGAAATAGGTAAAAGACTTGCGTTCATGCATTCTATCGTTGCCGACGCGCGCAATATCCATAAGCCCGTGAAAGCGGCACTAAATGAGGCCATGGCACTATTCGAAATACTGACGGAGAAGAGCAGTGCTATTATAGAAACGGGATCAGTTCGAGAAATAGTGTGCAGCTCGGAGACGCACATAGGCAAGAAAATAGAAGAAACCGTGCCTAAAAAGAAAAATAAGCATGGCCAAAGGAAAAAAAAGTCACCTCGAGAGGACGGCCAGAGAAGGGAACCTTCCGAATCCCGCACAAGGGAAATAGATGAACCCAGTGCACACGGAACAAGCGAAGAAGACGAACATCTCCCTCTCGAAAGCGAGCTAGAAGAAGGCTGGCAAGAAGTCAGAAGGAAACAAAAAAAGAAGAAAAAAGAAAGTAAAAATGACGCCATCAAAGTGGCAGCTAAAGTGGGTACGTCATACGTTGACATCTTTAAAGAAATCAGCGCAAAGATGAAACCCAAAGAGGGTGGGGCTGATTTTAAGATGGTGAGGAAAACAAAGAAAGGCGAATACCTATTCGTCCTTCAAGAACAAGGAAAAACCGAAGAATTCCACCATATATTCAAAGAAACCCTGGAAGGAAAAGCGGATGTAGCGGTCCTAACCAAGCAGTCGACCATCGTCGTTAGAGACGTAATGGAGTTCTCCACCGAAGATGACGTGAGGGAAGCCATCCGAAAAGAAGCGGGAATACCAGATCTGGAGATGGCCTGCTACCTAAGAAAAGGGTACGCCGGCCTACAATCGGCAATAGTCAAATTGCCGCAGAACTTGGCCGCAGCTCTCCTCCAGAAAAAGAAAATAGCAGTAGATATGGTATACTGCAGTATCACTGTGCGGAAGG
Source organism: Gryllus longicercus (assembly GCA_038098605.1). Lineage (NCBI taxonomy): Eukaryota > Metazoa > Arthropoda > Insecta > Orthoptera > Gryllidae > Gryllus > Gryllus longicercus. The sequence continues at coordinate 523,376 of JAZDUA010000789.1, read as the reverse complement.
AGGTGATCAGATGCTACAGGTGTAACGCATATGGCCATATCGCCAAACGGTGCAGCGGCCCCGACAGGAGAAAGCTCTGCTGGAACTGTGGAGGTGAACATCAAAGAAAAGATTGCACTACGGAGACTGCCTGCCTATCCTGCAAGGACAGCAATGTCAACAACCAACATCGCCCGGGCAGTAAACTTTGCACGTCGTTTCAAAATGCGCTAACTAAGCAAAAGAAACAATGGAGCTAAAATTCCTGCAAATAAACCTAGGGAAAGGCAGGCAGGCACAAGACCTACTCCTGCAAACGGTACAAGAAAAAAGAATCGATATAGCCATAATATCGGAACAATACAGGAAGCCAGTCTCAGGAACATGGTACCAGGATCTATCAGGCAAATCAGCTCTCTACGTCGCCAACCCAGATCTGAAAATTCGAAGGGTGGAAGAAAAGAACAAGGGCTTCGTATGGATCGAAGTAGGGTCCCTTCGAATTTATAGCTGCTACTTCTCACCGAATGACCCCTTTCATACATTCGAAACAGAAGTGCACAACCTAGAAGATGACATTCGGACCGCTACTGGAGAAGTCTTAATAGCCGGGGACTTCAACGCGAAATCCTCGGAGTGGGAGTCATCAAGAAGCGACAGAAGAGGGTCTCTTGTCACAGATATGGTAGCTAGGAGAAACCTCGTGGTGCTGAACAACGGAGGAGTAGCAACCTACGAGAGATACAACTCGAGATCAGTCATAGACCTGACTCTGTCCTCAAGGAAAACTGCGGGACAAATACACGACTGGACGGTTCTGGAAGACGTCTCTCTCAGTGACCATAATTATATAGAGTTCGGCATACAAAACATAACGCAGAGAATTAAAGTACGGGAAAAGAAGCTGAAACCCTCATGGAACGTGAAAAAACTAGACCAGAAAGCTCTAGAAGAGTTTCTGAAGGAACAAGCGACCCTGGACGAACTAAACTGGACAGAAGGCCCAGGAAACAAACTACTGGGTCTAACAATTAAAACAGTCAAGGAGGCGTGCAACCGATCTATGCCAAAGAGATCAAATACCAACCCCACTCGGAAGCCAATGTACTGGTGGACGGACGAAATCTCAGAACTGAGAGAAAAATGCAAAAAAACGAGACGTTAGTACACGCGCTCCAAAGGATCGCAGACATTAAGAGAGGCGCTTCGACAATGCAGACAGGAACTAAAACACGCTATCAGCAAAAGTAAAAACCTCTGCTGGACGGAGCTACTAAAGGAAATAGACAACGACCCATGGGGCAAACCATACCAAATTGTGACGAAAAAACTAAATTGCAGGCGGAAATCACCCGGATTGGATGATCCTACATGGGTAATCCAAATCATAAAGAATTTGTTTCCATCGCATCAGAAACCATCGATTGAACAATGGCAGCCCTGTAAAATTACAGAAGACCAAATGTTTTCTCCAGAAGAGCTACAGAAAGTATGCAGTACTCTTAAGAACAAAAAGGCCCCAGGACTCGACGGGGTACACAATGAAATTCTGAAGACAGTGGCAAAGGTCCATCCTCAACTTCTTCTGAAAGCTTATAATAGATGCTTGAAGGAAAACGTTTTTCCGAGTGTATGGAAAAAGCAGAAACTTGCTCTCTTCTTAAAAGGCAGCAAACCACAACACGAGCCCACATCTTACAGACCAATCTGTCTACTAGACACGATGGGAAAGGTATTTGAGGGCCTGATCCTGCAAAGACTACAGACATGGCTACAGGAAACACACGGTCTATCGGAAATGCAATATGGCTTCCGAAAATGCAGATCGACAGTCGACGCTATCAAAGCAGTCGTAGAAAAGGCAAGAGAAGCCAAAGAGGGACCAAAAAAAGAATTCTGTGCCCTCGTAACGCTCGATATCAGGAACGCCTTTAACTCGGCCAAATGGGAGGAGATTATCAAGGCTCTGATAGAGAAGAACACCCCAGAGTATCTCACCAGTGTAATAAGGAGCTACCTAAGCGATCGAAGGACAATTTACGAAGGTGAAGGAGAACCTATTGAAATTGAGATGACCTGTGGTGTCCCACAAGGTTCAAAACTTGGTCCTGTCTTATGGAACATTATGTACGACAGTCTACTGGGAATAAAACTCCCGCAAAATGTCTCAATAGTAGGCTTCGCAGACGATGCAATAATAGTGGCAACGGCGGAAACATCGGCCCTATTAGAGGTCATCGTAAACGACAACCTGAGAAGAGTGATGAAATGGCTGACGTCCAAAGGGCTGGAAGTGGCAGTCCATAAAACGGAAGCATTGCTTATCACCGAAAGACGATCCTACTCCAACCCAACATTCCTAATAGGCAAGGAAAAAATACAATGTGGCAAGAGCCTTCGCTACCTAGGAATGAAAATTGACAGGAAGCTCAGTTTTGGACCACACATTAGTGAGACGACGGAAAAAGCCCTAAAAATAGCAGCAACGCTTTCCAGATTGATGCCGAACACCAGGGGCCCCAGCGACAAGACGAGACGAATTTTAATGAGTGTGATGCACTCGAAAATGCTCTATGCAGCACCGATCTGGGCAGAAGCTCTTCAAAACAATAATCTGAGAAGGAAAATGCAGTCTGTCCAGAGGAAAGGAGCTCTACGCATAACATCGGCGTATAGAACTGTATCCGGAAGTGCGGTTCTTCTGCTGGCGAACGTCCCTCCTATTGACCTGCTTGCTCTAGAAAGGAAAGAAGTTTACAACTACTCCCATGAGCAAGAAGGCAACGGAAGGCGAACACAAGATAAGGATAGCGCAATTAAAAAAGCGAAAGAAAAAGTGATGCAACGCTGGGACAGAGAGGAGACCGGCAGATGGACTCATAGGCTCATCCCGAATATATCCAAATGGATAAGCCGCAAACACGTGTCCGTGACATACCACTTAACTCAGGCATTCACAGGGCATGGATGTTTTAAGGCATACCTTAAAAGATTTAGCAAGACAGAAGACGCGGTATGCTTCTACTGCAGCCATGAAGTAGACGACGCCGAACATACGCTGTTCCATTGCCCGACATGGGACACGCTAAGGCATCGCATGATATGGGAGGTCGGGTGTAATGTCTCACCAGAAAACATGGTCACACTTATGATCTGTAACAAGGCGAAGTGGACAGCAATAGAGAAATATATCACCGCCATTCTCAAGAAGAAGGAAGAAGACGAAAGAAACCAGTCATAGCTGAACCTGAATAACACCGCGAAGTAATACAGCTGGCACCATCCTGAAGTAATGCATAACTGCGGTTCCAGGGTGGATAACGCCAGGAACACAAAGGGTTTGTGGTTTTAGTGGGTAAAAATCTCACACTGTTGAGGAGTGCGGGCTCCTCTTCGTCTTTTGAAGATTTCCACAGTTCCCCTCGTAAAAAAAAAAAAAAAAAAAAAAAAAAAAAAAAAAAAAAAAAAAAAGATAGATAGATAGATAGATAGATAGATAGATAGATAGATAGATAGATAGATAGATAGATAGATAGATAGATAGATAGATTTATTAAAGTTCGCTTTGAGCTACTGCTCGGTGGCAAACATGATAACAATTAGAATTAGAATTACTAATTACTGTTTTGATGTACTTGCGATTCCTCTTACTTTCGTTGAACAAAAGTAGCAATCTGATGTGGTGTCTAGGTGCCCTCCACAACTGTGGTATGGCGAATGGCATAGACGGGTGGTTCCATGCAAACGCCTCTTAAATAGCGGGAGCAACGTGAACGACGGTTCTGTGGTGCCCAACACTCTCATCTACCTCTAATTCAAAACACTCGTCCGCCTTTTTGACGCTCGAAGAAATACGATGCATTTGATACTTAGTCGCAAAATCGTCGCATACATAAAAAAAAGAATTCGTGAATTAACTCTCTTCCAAAACATCGCTGAGAATAACAAACACGCGAATGCGCACAAACAATATGTTTCACGTAAGCGGATACAAACACTTTAATAGTGTGTGATCTGGCTATCGATTGACAGATGCAACTGCAATATTCCTATACATACCCAAGTGACTGTATCGCCCTTCCCTCTCTACTCCCCCACGAGGCAACAATAGTCCTACAATAAAGGACTGAGAAGCGGGCGGCAACATGAATGGCAGACCACCGAGCGCAATTAAATTGCGTTTCCAGAAGGAAGTTTAGGTGGCAGCGAACAACCGTTTTCAGCACTGTCATTACGGCATTGAACAACACAACAATCACATATTCTTGTGCTGAGGCAAATTTCATTGTCGCATTGCGTGGTCAGCGCGGGATGCTTTTGCATTTTGAGAGCCTCGCCCAGTGGGCTGGCGAAAGCGGAGTCTGAAGCGGCCTCGCGAGCAGCGCGGACCGGAAGTGCCTGGGCGCTGCCGGAAGCGCGCTGATACGCGTGGAGAAGGCGGGATGCGCCTCGCCGACCCTCTAGTTCTTCTTTCCACAAAAGAACAACACCAACCCTCTTACTTTCTTCCTACAGAGTACACAGGCAGTTATGTAATGCGGCGCGAAGAAAGCTCTTATTTCAATGTCTTGGTAACGAAAAAGTGGATAAATCCAGTCGCTAAATTTAGAGAAAAATCCTATATCACATGGTGGAGCCAGAATCCATGTTTTGTGGGTCCTTGATACCAAACATCGAATGACGGCAAAACGTCTGCCCGCCCGTCCGCCCGTCCATCCGTCTGTCTGTCTGTTTGTCTGTCCGTCTGCCCGGCCGGCTATCCGTCCCTCTGTGAACGAAGCTAATGCCCAAACCGTTCAGCCGATTTTCTCCAAAATTTATATTCCCCCTCCCAAATCGATCTGGCTGATGTCAAGGCCCCTTGAATTCGAAACCGATATTTTAATTTTGGGGTACTTTATATGCACCCCTGGGAGAGTTTCCAAGGACCCCAGGACTCTATCGTTGTTGTTGTTGTTGTTGTTGTTGTTGTTGTTGTTGGATATTGTGGAGGAAGTTTAAGAACTGGTACTGGTCTCATGTTCGTTAAAAACCCTGATTTTTTGAAAATTTCAAAAGTCCAAAAAAATCCGGTATCATCGAACAACTAAAATAATCGTAATAAAATCTGTTCTTTGAAGATATATTTTTGAGTAATATCATGTATAATTTTTCGAAAATTTTAGTATTTTGCGCGTAATTTTCCATGAAAATAGGAGGACGAAAGTTCGTGTTATTTTACTAGTTTCTTGTTTTCTCTTCAAAGACATCTCATCTTTTTTATATTCAAATTTGAAAGCTTCCTATCGATAACTTATCTTTTTATTTTTTTATTTTTAAATTTAAAAGCATTCTATCGATCTTCAATATTAGGTTTGTCACCAAACTTGCTTAACGGCAAAGCCCGCGAAAAGGAGTCTCTCGCGAACGCCATTGACTTGTCTACAGAGAATGAGTTACTTCAAGTAGTAAGAAACACATCGTATTCTCCTCGGTAAGATGAACAAATGTTTCGTATTGCATATGACAGCTTTGTATCTGCACAGCAGATTTTGAGTATTTTTCTCCTATTCTATAACATCCAAAAAATTTAGTCAAAACTCTAAGGATAGATATAAGTATCGATGAAGAAAACTATACTATTTTTGGGGTGCAAACGAAGAAAAAAGAAAGTGCTAAATGCTAGTTATGACTGCCTTCTGCCGAAAATAGCCAACAGCTCCTCGTGGTGCTATCTGACGAGCGCGCGTGTGCACTACGTCAGGCCACGAAGTGTGGAAGGAGACAAGTCCCAGGGGAGGAGGCACAGCGGGCGTATGTACGAAAAGCGGTGAAGAAAGGAACTTATCTCCGCCTCAAGGCCCGTCTTCACGGTGACATGTCACTGCATTTCGCGTCTTTCTCGCTCGTGCCGCTAACTGTCGCGTGATAGCGACAGCATGAAGCACTGCTTGAAGTCATACTTCACATTGATATTACTTTAGTTTTGGATGTTCGGTCGTTGTTCGGTAGTCTCTCATTGGATAGAAACAGTTGAGCAGCAAAAACGATTTACTAGGGATTTAGACTTTTGTATCGAATTTAATCGTTTAATGGCATCTAGCATTTGTTGTAAATTAATGTACATGTATTGTATGTGAATTTTTTGTAGTGAGCTGTTGATACTGTTGCTAGCCGGCTTGGTATAGCTCCCTCGGGAGTACTAACGTCTAGCTGCTCTTTTGTGGCGTAAGTACGGCTAGGTCGACGAAATGAATTGTTTCTATGTTCTGTGTCGCGGTCTGTTGCGATTTTGTGTTATAAACTATAGATATCGAACTCGGTAAGTACAATTTATTAATTGTAGTTTCTGATCAAATGTTAACTCTGATCGTGTTGACCCGCGGTTCCTAAACGTAAATAACATGAAATTTATTGCCACTAAATTGGTAAACGCAGTTGCTTAGGTATTTGATTGGAAAATCTTTGTTCAGATGCAGTACCATCTAAAATAACAGACTCTGCAGTCTATTTATCAAGACCCGAAACTCCAGTTCGTCGAAGTCCAGCTGACAAAAAAGAAGAATAGAGAGGGAAAACCCTCAAAGGATAATAACTGCTAGTCAGGAGACATAAGATATATGCCGAGACAAAATTCTCTCAAAAGACAATCTCGTGTTTTCAACAGTTTAACTGACTTTGCCCCCACATCTTAAACCAGAATGGCTAGTGTAAATTAGAAGCCCCTCAATTTTGTTTATACTGATAAAGAATAACTACAACTAAATAATAAGCTCCGATACGGTTGATGAGAAATTATGTATGAAGTGTCTCACGATGCCAATGATTTCTCTACCTTGGCATTAGGCAAGTTTAGCTCGATGAAAGGTATTTGGCCAGAAAATAAGTGAACCACTATCATTTTTAAAAGAGAGAGTGGTATTTTTTAAAGTCTCCACAAGGTGTGCGGAATTCTTAGTTTTCTAAATCCATTTCACCGCACGTAGATTGCTAAAATACATTTCCTCGCACCGCAGATCTAATTACATTACATTGCCCAACTGGGAGTTACATTGCATTGCCCAACACCAATATTTCGGCCAACCCAGTGACCAGGGCTTGAAGTTTTGTTAATCTTCAACATGTATTTTTATTTACGTTGGATTGCAATTTTATTGGCAATTGTAGGAAAGAAGTTTTTTGATTATTTACTTTCAAGAAAACATATTTTCCTGAAACAAAATAAATATATTTCTGAAAATATAAATCCTTTGATTGTCGTTACCAAATTTGTTAAGTGGGAATTGGAAAACCAAGGAGAAATAAATCATGGAATCGCTCTTGCTACGAACTTCAAGAAGCATAGATGGGAACATTGTCGGCCCAAGGCGGGGCAGATATGGCCAAGACCATTTCCAAAAAAAAGTATTGCAAATGGTCTTGATAAGGGCCTACTCTTCGTGACGTCTTGGCAAGTTGGCGTCCCGTCAGACTTTTATCCTATGCAGGGCGCTGCATGATGATAATTTTTTTAGTAGTTTTTATTAGAAGTTTTTTGTGAGTAAGGGGTAAATGAGTTAAGTTATATTAATTAAATAAAAAAGGACTAAAAGCAGCAGTGATATGTGGTAAAAAGGTACTTTTTTAATTTCTCAGTCAAATAGGTCATGTCATTATAACTGGTCTTCATCCTCATATTTCCTCCTTGTTAAATACGATGCAATGAAAACAAAATAGTGCACGAGTTCTCTAACACCCACGTAGTCACTTCTATGTCAAATAAATAATAGCATTGAATTGTCGACGAAACTTTCGTTTTGCTTATTTTATAGTTGTTTCAATTTTCAGAAAAGGCTGCTCCGGACCAAGCTTCTTGATTGAAAGAATTGAACAATAGGATGCACAAACACTCTAAGTAAAGCATTATTCGAACCCGATATGTAAAACACATTTCTCCACTGATTTTAAGTCGGACCCTCACCATCCTCATCAGGTGCAGTACTCGGAGTATCGCATCGGGGACACTGTTTTACTGAGAGCGCGACGGAGACTTCGTCTCGGAGTTGGGAGTCGCGAAAGTCCGAGAAGTGCTGCGCCAAGCGGAGTTCACGGCGTAGGTGTGAACGTGATCCGGCGAAAGCGCCCTATGAGTACTCTTCAGCGACGTCCCAACGGCGTAGCTTCCCAAGGTAGGTTCGTCAATGTAATGCTGGAATGGGAATTTCAAAAAAGAAGAGCAGAAAAAAGTTGTACTCTTAATGAGGTTGTTATAACGAACTGTATTTTCTATGTTGTTCAATATTTTGGGTGTTGCGTGAAACAATGAACCTTGTAAAGAACCGCCCCTGGATATTTCTTCTCTCAATGCTGTACAGCGCAGGTTTACAATACTTCTTCCTGATTCTCGACATTTCGCCCCAATCTGTTGCTCCTGACTTCTTTTCTGGAAGGTGTCGAAAATGGCAATATCAGAACATAGTAGTTTTCTTCCTCCACCAAGCCGTCTCTTCCAAGAAGGTATGTACTCTCGATGATTATACAGCAGTTAGGCTTCAAGAATTTATTCACTTATATTTTACACTTCCTCAGCAAGCAATAGGAATCATTAGCATTCTCTTAGAACTTGGGGATGAGCAAATGCAGCTTAACACTCGACGTATTAATGCTATTCCTCAGGTGCAAGTATCAACAGCTCACTACAAACAATTCACATACAGTACATGTACATTATTTTACAGCACATTGCCTAATGACTTTAAACGATTAACATCGATTCACAAGTTCAAGTGCAACAAAAAAGAAATTCATATGATTTTGACAATGATATTTAATGTATTAGTTACCATTTGGAATGCTTAGATTCATTAAGACTAAATGATTCTGCCACAAAACTCCCACCTCGATCAGATTTTTCGTCCAGTTTCCCTGGTCCTTTCCCTTTCCCCTCCCCCTGAGAACGTTTTTAGAGTAATGTGGGAAATATAGTTCTTCAAACAATCGTTCTCCACGCTCTCGCTATAGTGGTACGTCAATTCCTTCACGAAAGGCACAATGGTCGACAAAAGTCGAAATCTGTGGCTGATGTGTCTTTGCAAATAGTTTTTTATTATACAAGAGCGAATATTTTAACTATCGTTGTAAAGAACCTTCGTTTTATATCTCTAATCTACACTTCTCACTATAGTACTAAGCCACACTACGCCAGACATAGTTCTTAACTGTTTTTGACTTTGAATCACTAAAAAATTACCATATGGTCTTAAGTCATCTAAGCATAGTCGGAGAAAAAAATTATCATTGTCCTCTATTCAGTTTAAGAACTTTCGCACAATACGGCAGTCTATAGGATTAAAGCTTCCTGTAGTAACGCTCATACTGGTTGATAATTTTTGTTTTTGTAAGATAAGCCAATCGATCTTTTACATCATCTGTGTCAGATAATAATTGCTACAATTTCCTAGTTGCTACACATATTGAATATCTGCTGCTAAATTCTGCTCTTTGGATATTTATTCTTTTTCTATCTTCTTTAGGCGGTTTTTTAATGGACAGTCTATGTCAATAATTCATACGAGCTTTTGGATTTTGTTTATAACCACTATATTTGGGAGATTATTATCCACAGTTTTATCGGCGACAAGGGGCCTATCCCAGTAAAGTAGAAGTTAATTATTTTCAAGAACTGGTGAACTCAATGCCGATTGCCTATGGTTGATTTTGAATGTAAGGTCGCCTCAACTTCTAGGTCATTAGCGACCACAATTGCGAATAACGGTACGGTAAGTGTGAGGATGACACGATACGATAATGATAGGGAGTGAAGGACAAACACAATACAACCACGCCACAGGCAGGACTCGAACCCGCGACCCTTTGGTTTGAGATCAGTACGGCACCACTGCCTTAGCATTGTCGGCCCCCCGGATCGACATGGATGATTTTAGTTACCTGATTGTGTCTCCCTAAGTCCGAGTATGTAGTATTGACAGGACGGTGTTATTTGGTTGACTGTACTTTGGTTGACATATTAGACACTGTTCTTAGAATGTCTCTCATAATTTATTATTAGGATTGTTATTATATTATTATTAATATTATTTGTGCGATCGTGTTCTAAATATACCCGCTGCCGCAATGTGGCTGTGCTTGAGAAGCCTCGCCTCCCGGGAGATGCTCAGCCCAGCGGACATCTCTTCCCGGAAAGCGGCTTATCGGCGGGCGCGGCGGGGGCGTGGCGGGGGCGGGGGCGGGGGCGGGGGCTATCGGGCGGCGCGAGGGGGCGGGAAGCGGCGAGGCGGTGCCGCGCTCCGACGAAGCCATCTCAGCCGTTGCCAGACCGGGCATTCATAGGCCGAGTCTTGCAGCGAACCCTTTCTTGTTTCTCTATAGTATACAGCATTTAACAGAATCTTCACTCAATGGAATGTTTCTAAGACCACAAATATTTCTAATCTTTGCTTTTGTTTTTAGCAATGCGTTCTAAGATGAGCGTTTGTAAAGAGCAAACCCCATTACATTTTTACAGTGCGTATTGCGGGTAATACTTCCTTGCGTGATACAGACGTTCTTTATTCATAATTATACTTCCTTCAGTGTCCTAAACACCCTAACACCGAACAATGGATATCATTAAGAGGAGCGAATTAACACATTCCGTGTTTTGTAACTTCATTTTTATGCATTTTTAATTTTTCTAGAGAGAAATAATTATTATATTTTTGTAATCAACGGAACCTTCATCAGACTCCGGTACATTCGACCGTGGTCCCAAGACGATCACCTTCATTGCTCGCATTAAAAATATCTTCATATCAAAGTAGCTGCAAAATAAGAGGTCTACAAATTTTTCTCTGTTTCAAAAGACAATGTAATAAAATAAGTCAACTGAAAAGTTTATTGTGCTTATTTTTATCCTTCACCGTGCATATTTGGCTATTTTATAGTGCATGTTGGCATGCATGTTCTTGCACTTGCAAAGACATGGAATCTCTGCCACTAATTGTATATTAGACAGGCTGTTAAACGATAACTTGGTTCACACAAAAATGTTTCAGAGACCTTCATTAGTAAAAAGTTCGTGGGAAAAGAATATAGGAACATTCTGACATTGTTATTTAATCGTATTTCATTCACTCTACAGATGTCATCTCTAGGTAAATATTAGAAACAGTCCACTGGCGAATTAGGAATATTTACGTGCTCAAGTTGTCATGTAAATGATCCGTTGATTAATCTGCATTACTGCGAATGTTGAAGTGAAGATAATTAGCGACGTAATATGCAATACATATTGCATCAATACATTTAATGGATTCTATATTACCTATAGACACTCACTTACGTGAAATGAAAATATCATAATATTTTAGAAGGAAATATATTTACTTTAAAAGAAAAGACTAGGTCCAATGATTGACACTGATTTCTTGCAGGTCTGCAAACTGATAAAAATGAAGAACTCCACTGAAATAATTACGAAAGCAGATTTTATCCTTAATCACCAACTAAGCTGGGAAACAAGTACGCAGCTGAATAATGCGTACTTGACTAAGACAAAATTGAAAGCTATGCGTAGTCTACTTAAACTTAATTCGCGCGTTAATCTCAACGATTACGGTGCGAAGGAGGGTATAGCGGTCAGCGACCCCCGCCCACTCGTGTCCTTGTGCGTCGCAACCAAATAGAGGGGTCTGAAACATTTCACAAAGCAATGAGGGTGGACACTGATAAAGGTGAAATGGGTCGTATGAAGAAGGGTTAATATTAACTAATATAAAATTCTCGTGGAGGAATTGAACTCACTAGTCATCAGGCACAGAAGCACACGCTATTACTAATTTCCAAATCGCGTATAAATTGAAAGAAAGTTCACTTCTGGCTGTGTATAAGCTTTCGTTAGATACCCAGAAACTCGAGAGAATCCTAAAAATTGGAAGAATTTTGATTTTGAATGAAAAATTCAATTATTTGATTGCGTTTTCTGGCGCGTACTCTTATGCGCGTCATGCGAAGGCAAGGATCCAAGGAAGAGACTGCCCGCCATTAAATATTTGGTATTCGCGTGTTGACAAAGGAACAGAGGTCGTTGTATGTATTCCTGGTATGCAAGAGCTGTGAGGTAAGTATACACACATTGCTGTTTGCTGCGCCTATTGCTGAGCTGCTTGCTGATCGCGCTGGAAACGGGACGAGTAGGGGGTTGCAGGAATAACGACAAGCGAAATTGCAAGAAAATTCATTTAATAAAGCTAAGAAGAACAAGAGGAAGAAGATAGTGATTATAAATGAAAACATAGCACACAGCTATAGAGCATTTCTTTATGAGCTTATGTTTTTAGGCAGATTATCAAATTTACTAACATTCTCAAATAATAATAATAATAATAATAATAATGATAATAATAATAATAATAATAATAATAATAATAATAATAATAATAATAATAATAATAATAATAATAATAATAATAATAATAATAATAATAATGTCTGCCGTCCCGTGATGACAATATGGTTGAGTTGTATTGTTGGAACATGTTTAGCTAAAGTTGACGAGCACATATTTCAAGAGCGATATAAAAAATGCGTAATCATATACATAATATATCATACTGATATATAATGTGTTTTGCTCCCTGGTTTATCAATTATTACGTGTTGAATGCTCAGCCTCTAGGTGAGTGGTTGGGTTTGTATTGTGTGAACACTTTTTGTTACAGTTACTGTTCATATAAGCATATAATCCAAGAGCAATGCCATCAAATAGTTCGTAATCATATGCACGATATATCAAAAAGAAACTGTGTTCTGCTCGCTAATTTAAAAATTATTAGGCGTTGAATTCCGTGCCTCAGTGCGTACGTGAGGGATTGGGTTTTATTGTTGGAACAATTTTAGCTTAAGTTAAGGGGCAGTTAATCCAAGAACTATGTCAACAAACAGTACGTAATTATATGCATGACATGTTAAAAAAACTGCGTTCTGCACGGTAGTTATAAAAAATATTGACAATTGGTGTCGTGCCGCAGGGCGTATCGAGCCGTTGGCTCTATGGAGATGTAACTATTTCAACTAAAGTTGATGAGTACTTAATTCTTTACTTAAATCAACAAATATACGTTATTAATATACGTTATTATATGAATATTTAATCAGATGTATCTTGTGTTCGGCTGTCTTGTACGCAATTAATCGGTTGGCTATATTTGTTCTACGATCTGAGAGTTGAAATTTATTTATTTTTAAACAATAAATATTAATCATAATAATAAATAATATTAGTAATTTTTGTGAGACTATAATTAGCTTATAATTCGTGTACAACTACTTTTGTTGTAGCCTTTTTGTATTTTGTGTCAATTCTAAAGTTCAATGCTAAATTCTAAAACTGGCTGAACATTTAGTTTTGAGAGAACTGCAAGAGCCTAAAATGAATATATACAGAATGTAATTAGACAAATATTATAAGCTAGCTTTCTATGTGGTGTGCTATAGTGACAGCTATCTTTATCGCGCAGCGTGTAGCTCGACGCTCGAATTGGTCACATCCCAAGCGTTTCGTGGGAATGTTTTATCCAGTAGCGATGTTGTTAATTACGATTCTATTAATTGCTTTCCTTGAATGAAGTGTAATCCCTTCAGGGACATATATTTTAATATTTAAACCGAAGGAATTAATTAAATTGAGAAACCGCTCTTTCAACAAAATGCAGACAGATTTGAAACGTTTTCGTGCGTTTTACCTGAAAAATTTGTTCGAACTTGCCGTTCGATATGGGCCCATTATATGTAGTATTTTTTCATTCAGATTCACAGTAAGAGGAATGTTCGAGGAGCGTCAAATCCAGCATTTATAGCGAACGTCCGTGTTACGCGTGTTCGTGGGAACTATGGTGAACGCCATCAGTAGGCGAGTTCGCCATCAGTAGGCGAGTTTTGTTCAAAACAAAACGGGAGCAGTTACATTTCCGTTACCCTTATGATTCCCTTTGAACTTTTTCATTTTCGTATGACACGTTTTACGTGCAAATGTTGAAAACAGAATTCACGGGGAATTATATTGGATCCTTAGTGACAATTCATTTATTCAATTGATTGGTTCCACCATGTTCAACCATTTTCACAGTTAACAGATGGCTTGGAGAGCTTCTTCACCAAACGTCGTACATATGAATGCACCAAACATTAAAAAGAGGAAAAAATCAGGGATTGTCCATACTTCACGAAACGAAACTGTTTTCTAATTGAGGCTATGTCGTTATTTTGCCATGAGCTCGACCCCCGGGCGCCTGAACACCCAACGCTATTGCAGCGCAGAAATTATTTAGTGGGATTGCGGGCCGGTCTCATTCTCAACTCTTCGCTCCTACGCTCTTGGAAAAATAAAGTTGGAATTCAAGATAACGGAGCGTCACGTTCCAGTGCTCCAATTTTTCCCTGCTCAAGTCATTCATCCGGGGATTTCGACAGCGGGCGCGGCCGCGGGTCACTCCCTTATCGCGCAGACGGCCAAAAAGAATGGGAGCGGCCGGTCCAGGCAGCAGAAGACGCTGGAGCGGAGGGGGGGGCGCGCTTCGGCGAGCGGCCGCCAGGGGCGCGGGCGGCGGCGGGCGCGGCGGCGGCGAGCGCAGTCTGGCGCAGTCTGCCGCGAGCGACGGAACGAATCGGCGACGCGACGGCGGCGGCGGCGGCGGCGAGGAGGACCCGAGCCACGGACGCAGTCAGCGGGTAAGTGCAATGTCGCGCAGGCGCTCCCGCGCTCCGCTCGCCCCCGCGTCGCTCGGCCCCGCCTCGCCCGGCCCCGCCGCTCCGGGCCCCGCCACGGCCGCTGCGTGCGGGCGGGGCCGGAAGCGGGGTCCGGCGCGGCCGCCGCGGTGGTGGAAGGGCTGAGCGGGCGCCCGCGCTGGCGGCGCCGAGAGCAGGAGCGGAGCGGCGGAGACTACGCGCGCGCCCGCCGCCCGCCCCCGCCGCGCCGCGCCCTGGCTGAGATGCCGGGCCACTCCCGAACACGTGTCCGCGCGGGCGGAGGCGGCCGTCGCCAAGCGCGCCGCTGTCCCGCGTCGCTGTTAACCCAATTTGCGCGGGGGCGGCGCGGGCGGCGGGCCGGGCGGCGGAGCGGACGCGACGCGGCAACGCCGCACCGCCCGCGCGCCGGGCCCCGCGCCGCTCCCGCCGCCGCCGCCGCCGCCGCCGCCGCCGCCGCCGAGCCCCGAGCCCCGAGCCCTCCGCCAGGAGCGGAGGCGGGGCGGGGGCGGAGGCGCCGGCGCCGGGCAGTGGCCCGCGGGGGCGGCCTTCCTCCGGTGAGCCCCTCCCTCCCAACTGGCGACACGGCGGAGCGCGGCGGCCTTGCGCCGGCGGCCTTCGCGCGGGGCGGGGCGGGGCGAGGCGGTGCAGCGGGGTGCGTGGTGCGCAGGTGGCGAGCGGAGGCGGAAGCGGAGCGGCGGAGCGGAGCGGGCGCGAGCCGAGCGGAGCAGGAGACGACGCGGGCGGCGCCTGAGCGCTGTCGCTGGGCGATGGCTTCGCCTCTGGGCCTCTTGGGCGGAGCGCTTCTGCTGCTGGCGGCCGCAGGTGAGCCCCGCCCACGCACTTGGCGATCACGTGGCCACGGCCCGCAAGTGCTCGGAATGTGCGTGTGTTGTGCTTTTGTATATGACGTGTTTTTACAAACCAACACTGCACTTTTCGTGGCAAGGCGTGATGTGGCGGGAGCGTGTACAAAGGCGTTGCTCATTTCCAGCACTCAGTAAAACGTTGTTACGCCTTGAATTGCCGTTTATGAGATGATAGGAAGATGGTGAGGGGTGAGAGGACAATCGCGAATACGACCATGCTCTTGCAAGACTCGTACCTCCCACGCTACGGGGTGGCTTTCGTTTTGCTGCCGAAAAGACCGACTTGGACCACGAATTTATCGGGGCTCAGTAACATTACCTCAGTGGCAGGTGCATGTCATTTATCATGGGATCAGCATTTAGCTAGACCCGATTTTTATCCCTCAGGGTTGTTAGGTTGGGGATATAGAGAATGATATGATAATAGTGAGAGGTGAAAGGTTGACACACACGCATACAGACACACAAACACACCTATGCCCGAGGTGGGAATCAAACCCGTCATTTTCTGGTCCGATACTATGACACTACTGCCTTAACGATCTCGGCAATATGATAAACTATTATTATTATTATTATTATTATTATTATTATTATTATTATTATTTACTTCTCTTTATAATTGTTAAAAATTATAGTTTTACAATAACTTTAACACAAACTTTTTTTTTGTATTTTCGTCGATATTTCGTAGGTCCCCATAAGCAATAAAAATTAAAAACTGGGACCGTGTTGAGTTGAAACCACGCACTTATTTGGTGTTATTGGAAAGACATCTGGCGATATAATTCGATAATTTCCTCGGCGCTCGCTAGGAAAGTGGAAGCGAATGAGAGTTGAGATCGAGTGCCGCTGTTCCAAGACGCGCGGAGGGCTGCGGAAGGAGAGGTTCGTCGCCAACCCCTAGGTAGTCATCGCTTCACAGGATAATTTTAGGCGTGTAGCATATACGATAGTGGGTAATTCTCTTTTGTATGGTTAAATTTAACTACAAAATTATAATTTAATATAAATCTATGAGAATGGAATGACGTGAGCTGGAGCTTGCAAACGTACGAATTTTCTTTAAGAACCGTCTGATAATACACAAAAAAGGATGTGTTCTTGAGAACAGCTCTTGTGGCTGCGGTCGGGCCATTTCTCCAACGCCGTGTCCTGGGGTGGTAATGGCCGAGGCCCGCAAGAACAGTAGAGATGAGGAGTTGCAAACACACATTTTTCTAAATTTTCAAAATTATTTGTTCTTGATTTTTAGTAGCTTGATTTTTGCGTACTACGGCCGTGGATGAAAGTACCAGCCAAAGTATGTTTAAAGTTCCTTTTTTATAGAACTTGCATAGTAGAAATTTGCAACATATGAAAATATTTTTAAAACAAAGTGTCGGCGACGCCACATTCAGCTTGTGTCAATTAAGTGTAGTGGTAACCTTAACTGTTGTGTGTAATCGAAGAGGGGCTCATTGGAAAAAATATTCGGAGGGACAGGCGAGTTTTTCGTTATTCAAACCTCTATTAAGCGACCGTTGTTGGCTCCATGAAAATAGTGGTGGCTTTAATAGGTTTGGCGTTTATAGGGATGATAGCTCAACGCAGAGAGTCTTTTTTTGTTGAAAAACAGTTGTCTATTTTTACTAGACATTAGATGTTTAGGGAAGTGCATATTATATTGTATGTTTATGTGAGGCTTTCAGTACATGAGTACGAATTATGAAAAAAGAAACATTTTAATTGAGTTTTATTTTCCAATTTTGAGGTAAATGGCCTTTTTCAATTATTTACCAGCTTTCTGAATACATTTATATCTCCTTTACTTGGGCAAAAATAAAAAATAAAATCTTTTCAGCTTCAGTACTCCCAATAGCTGCCTATCGGGAACGAACCTCCGTTTTCGTGTATGGAATGAAAATTGCATTTAAGTGTGCATGACACAATGTATGTCGTAGGTTTTCCTCGTCATTCACGTACTTCTTTGGACAATCAAACATATTTCAAAATTTCAAGCGATAGGTCTTAGGTGAACGTTGGGCTCAGATTCCGAACACAACCCCAATAAACGTGTTTTACGGGACGTCGATAACCCTGACTTGAAACATTGGTATTTTACTGCCGTTCCTCCAGGACGGTAAGGTAAGTTCTGTTAATTCGAAGAATTGTAACTTTCATGTCCGTCTCATTGAAAGGAATGAAACTGCAATGAAGTGAACAGCCGTGATACCATCCATTAACTACTGAAAATTCGGTGTACTGTATACTTTCAATTTTCCTAAAGTGGTATCTTAGAATGAGTATATTAAGAAACTTTTGTAGTAATGGGGTCGTCGATGGTCGAGGAAAGAGGGGGGGTTCATCAGGGTTAATATATGCGTGCAATATATGCATTTCAAGAAAAATCGGTCGTTGAGAGGAATGGTCGTTCAATGTGGGTTGACTTTCGGAGAGGTTCCACTATACCATTAGATAGGATGTACATGATGGAACATTATTCTCATATAAAAACGTTGTGCGAATTGACTTTTCAGAACCTAGACCACAATTATCCGCTTGGGAGCTTCAATATCAAAAATACAGTTGTAAAGAAACTTACGATTGGATAACAGTGTGTCAGCTGATCGCTGAAAATTCACCCTATGTTTTAATGTGAGTATAGAATGGATATAGACGCGATGGACCAAGTAGGACCGGACTAGTCGGTGTCATGACTATAATGGCCGGAGAAGTTAACAAAAGAGGGTTATCAGTTTGCAGCTGATAGGAACCAAGTAGGTGTAAATCAGGAGTTTTCAAAAGTTTTCTTGCTTCGCCCTTTTTTAAAATAATTGTTATCTTCGTCGACTCCTTTTCATTTTTCTCTGTAATATACAGCATGTAACATAATCATAATACAAAGAATCGCACGTAAATGATTCAAATATAACAATATACCACTATTTTCGTAAATATGTCGATTTTCGATAATCGGAGACGCTTTCGCTTCTGAGAAGCAAAGTATATAATTTCGACCTTTGACCCACAGTCGACCCCCTAACCTTTGGTGTCCCTTTTTTAAATAGGGAGTTTAAGCAGCAATCGATAGCAGTATCAGACTTCTATGAGACAATTATCCTTCATTATTCTGATCACTAGGATTTGAATTTCTATTCACAATTGGAAGTTTTGAAGATATTGTCTTAGGAAATTCATCAATTGATATCATCCTTCATGATACATATTACGTAGTAGCCCATTTCCATTAAGTATTGTCAATAGGGGCAGTTCTTACTATTATAGCAGGCTTCATCTATTGATATCCATTATTAACATGATTAACAATAAATACAAAATGATTACGAGAACAATTTTCAGCAATATTCATGCGCAGTTCGGGTTGCGTGTCACTTTTGGTTTGAGCATTTGCGCATGGGGAAAACATCGATATTGCTGTCAATGAAATCGTTGTCTTTAATAAACAAACGATTACGTAAAAATTAGTTCGCCCAGCGGTTGTTGCACGGCCGCCGACTCATCCACTGAGAACGGTTAATTGACGTTTCCGGGCACGCCAACTGCTCTGGTCACTCGTCCCTTAGCGGATGTTGTTTTCCGGGGGGGCGGATCTGGCGCCGAACTACTTGTGGGCGTGCAGGGGTTTCTTCCTCCAGGTATCTCCCACCAGCCCCCGCAGGTGCCCTGCGGGACTGGCCCTAAGCTCCTTGCTGGCAAGTGTTTGAGAAGTAAGGAGAGAGGATACGTCAGTGAAGAGGACGGAAATATCGCGCCCGATCCGTCGCCCGTTTGTTAGGGTACTGCTTCGGCATTCACCTCGTGTTCGGAGAAACATCGGAAGAGCAGCCGGGAGAGGTGGCTCAGGGTGTCAAGTGCTGGAGTGTAGTCAGTCGCTGCTGTAGGAGTATTCCAGCGGCCGGCTTCTTTGATCGGTAGTTTTCCGTTGTTTCTCCGATCAACACCTTGCGAATGCCTGAGCATAACCCTAAGAAACGGGCCACAGACCGCACTCGATCTTTCCTTCCTCTTTCTTGCCCTGTCCTCACCCCTTACACTAACCTGCACTACACTACCACACATGCCGGGAGGTTAAGGCTTGTCCAGGCTGGAGCGGTGCCCTGCTCGTGGGAGATACCTGGTTGATTGGAAACCCTGCTAGCCTAAGGTAGGTCGGCGCCGGATCTTGCCTTCCAGTGGGGGGAAAAGCATCTCCACCACCAGACGGAAAATCATGCACCACACTTAGGGATTTAATGAGCCTAGTAATTGTCGCGCCCGGATTAGTGATCAACAATGAATCAGTCAATCGGAAAAGCCCCGACGAGAGCAGGAACTAAGCCGATGAGAGCGCGTGGCCCGGGGCGAGTGGGAGCGCCGGCCGGCCGCGTCGTCGCCATGTGCGCCCTGTGGCGAATGCGTGTGCGTGCGTGTGTGTGGGCGCGGGGAGCCATGTGTGCACCAAATGCGAGCCGCCAAGGGCGGGCAGCCGCCCCGAGCCCAGGCGTCCACGTGCCCGCTGCCTCGCCCGAGATCGTTTCGCTCCCATTCGTTGCACTTTTACTGGCTTGTATACTATCAAACGGTAAAGAGAAGCCACTGTAATGCTTCAGGGAAAAGCCTGATATTTCGACAGAAGAACTTTATGGGGATATGTGATACAGAAAAAGTGGGTAATTCTTGTTCTTCTAACAATTACTTGCCCTAGCAATTACTTCCTGTAACGAACTTCTTTTGACAAGTTTTGTTCTCAGACTCCACGTATTGTTGTTCCTTGATACTGAAAAATTGGTTTTGGTCCGTCGCTGCGTCCCGCTGTTTGGGAACCCTTGCTCCTAAACCGTTCTCAGCATTTTGATCACGATTATATTCGCCGATCCACTTGGCTAAACTGAGGTCCCTGGTCATTTGAAACGGACGTTCTAACTTTCGGGAATAGTGTGTACGAAGTTCCAACATTTTGTTTTTATTTTCCCAAATTTGGCTCCAAAGTTTCTTCCCCTCATGTATAACAAAGTGCAGGTCCGATTTTGCTAGAAAACCTTTTTCTTGGGAAATGTAAAAGCTAACCATTTATCGAGTACTTTGACTTTGGCCCAGAGACGGCTTTAGGCCAAGACGTCGCGTATGGAACCTGGATTGCCCTACGTAGGCTTGCGTCCCAACTATTTTTGCGGGTTCAAGGAGATATAACGTAACAGTTACGTACGTATTTGCTGTTGTAAACTCTTAGTTTAATAGCTTACTCGAGTCTTACTGGCTAAATGTGTACCATTTTAAAAGTTATCCATTTTTTGTTTTATTTTGGTTTCAAAACAAAATAACATTTTTAACCAGTAATAGGCCAATAATGAGTGTCATTTCAAATTACTAATTGATCTGAAGCCATGACTAGATCTACCATAAGCAACTTTGAAAACTTATCTTTTCTTTGACAATTGACCTAGGTTGTAATACGCTTTCCTCAACATTCTTCTTTCTCGGCGTTCTTGTAAGTTCTTGTTTGTAAATGCGGAGTGATCTAAAAGTTTTAAAGTTTTTTTTTTTTTAATTCAACCAGATTCACCATGAGTGTAATTGCCTAAAGTTTAACAAATCTGCCTTCCGTTGTTCTGGTGTTTAATATCTCACATTTGTATGATCGGAATAGTCTCCAATTGTATAGAAACAGTTATGCTGCAACAAAGATTTTACATGGCACATGTACTTGTGTATCGAATTTAATAGTTTAATATTTTCATAAATGATGATATATAATACATTGTGTTATTATTTTCTATAATGGTTATGGTTTGAGTCCTTAAAAATGGCTAATTTGCTTTTCTGCCCTTAGCCTAAGTTTGGTTACCAGTGCGAAGATTATAAAATTAATAATATCAGATTGTGCCGGTGCGGATAGTGTGTGTTGGCCACATTTGTGCAACCAGTGAAGAGATTAACTATTGTCCCTGAAGGTAGATAATTCATCATTAGCATAAAGTAGCATATTTTTGTAGTTATTAGGTGAAATAGCCTTGGGAAAATATACCATGTAGTAGATGCAGGGGTGAAAAACGCGTTCTCAAAGCTTCCGGCCGTCTACACAGTACACAGGCCGTACCCATCGGGAATCGGCCCGCGTCTTGGCTCATTCCAAATTTCTATGGAGACGCTTGTTGCGCGGACTACGTAAACGCAAGGGCACCCCGTCGCAGTATCCACAGAATAACCGAGCCTCAGGGAAGATCAGGGACCTTAAAAAATTGAGAGTAATTGGCATCGCCTAAATGATTAAAGCAACGGAAAACTGGCTTTCGGAGAGTTTATACGCTTTTGTGTTGGCTTTTCTGAGGAATATTTAGGAAATCGTTCTTTTTTGCCTGGGAACTAATCGGAAAATATACCGAAAGGCGAAGTAAAATCTGTTTTCTGCCATCACGCTTTCTTGAAGCCCTACCTGCCCAGATGACCGAGAAGCGTGAGTTAATTACATGGACGAATTTACTCTCCCCTTCAAAATTAAAAATAAGTTAATTTGGGTATCAAATTTCGACAGCACCAAAGAGTGAAACAAAATATTTGTTTTCTATAAATACGTATGGAGACAGATGGTCACTTCGATATAGCTCACGACCTTCCTCAATATGGCATATGGGATAGAAAGGGGTATGTGGAAAATTTTGAGAAAAAATACTACGGCTGTACTAGCTGAAACAATGTGTAAGTTGGGGTTGCAGAAATTTCTGTCCCTATTTGGTTCTTCTCCGAAATTTTGATCATGACGCAGTCCAGCTTGAACTTATTTCTCACATATGTGACGCGAGCTCCCGAAATTAGATTACCATGTGTGAGGGCGAAGAGCATATACGGGGAGAGCGCTTCACTCTGAATACCGAAATGTTTACATCGCACATATGTTCCCGGATGTTTTAATAAAACTTTCTCAAGGTTTATGTCGTTGATTGGGCATCGCTAGGCAATTTCGAGACATCGAATTCACACTAAATTATACGAAAAATGCTCTTTAAATTTAAAGAGGATGTTTCTTTATTTGCGCATCAAAGCAACTTATACTAAACGTGCATGTGACGTATGGAGGGCGGTACATTCCGAGTTCTTTCAACGGCAATTTGTTGAAATTACGTTTTCGTTGATATGTTGAATACAAACTTTCTTCGTTTATTTAGTGAGAGGTGTACAGTCCTTTTTAAACGAACAATAGACGAGCAAAAAATTAATTTACTTCTGATATATGATTTGTGCAGACTTATTTCAAACATGTCGCAAAGTAATACTCATATTTTGTTTTAATGTACGGAATAACTGATGTGCTAAACCTTTCGGATAATGATAACTGATAGCTGCTGGACTAACTCCTTTCCTTGTTCATGGAAACAGTAGCACGATACTTATTTGAGTTTTTTTCTTAAATACAATTTGAAAGTTTGCTTCAGCAGTCATTAAATGTTTTTTTTTTATCGCCCTGCAAACAACATTTCTAATTTATTGACCGGTTATATATATATAGTTAACCTAAAAACATTGCTGTAGATTTTTGGAAGAAATAAAGGAAGTTTCTTTTTTCTTGCCCGCAGCTTACTCAGTGCGATAATAAAAAAAAATCGTTAATGTCAGAGAACGTCCAGTATTGGGCAAATGAAGTAGGTTTGAAGTTTGTTACGCCCTCCCCTGTTCTCGCAAATGTAATGTTAGTTGTTTGTTGAGCAAGGACGAGGTCGGCGCTGAGTTGATGGAAGTAGAGAGTTGAGCACCGCTCTAACGTCGATAGTGCAGCCAGCCGTTTCTCTAATGCGGCAAATAGTGTTGAAATACTAAATTTAGAACACGCATTATTTTAGGAACTGAACAGCAATTCGATAATTTTGAGGTGGTGCTGATGATCGGAACTCAGTTTGAGAAGTCAGTACGTTCTCAATTGCAATTTTGTGTGTGCTAGCTGGTGTTCGACAGTTTTCACACCATCACTCTGGCAAAATCGATATAGAAGTCAATTTATGCACGGTTTCGTGAGTTTCATTTATTTAAAGCAGTAAGTGAAGTAACAATATGTGACGTAGGGATAAGCAACAGAATCTGGGCGTGTGTTCTTGAACATCAATATACCTACGTCTCTCTTTTACTATACTTAGTTACAATATACATGTTAACAACGAGCATTTTTGCTAGCATTCGATAAATAATATTTACTTCCATGCAATATAAATTACTTCCATCGGCACACGAGTCACATATTATATTTGAGAGTACCAACTGCTCGCAAAATCAGTAAAACCCCCTACCCTCCCGTATCTAACTGTTGAGGCTGCGAAATATTGCTTAGATAAATTGGGAGAGCATTAGCAGAAACTGCAACGAACATCGCCTTTTTCATCGAAAGTACTCATCAGACGAGTGTGTTCTGGAAAAGAAATACATAATTGAAAAACATTGTTACTATGACAAAAGATTCATGGTTACCTCTTTCCAGGCGAAATTGAACGTTTTCGTTACGATTTTCACGGTTTATTGCACGTTAGACTGCAGAAAGGTGCTGGGAATTGCCTGGCAGCGCCCTGAATCAAAACTTTGAATGCCCTCAACACATTTCACTTAGCTTCTGTGCACGAAACTGCTCGCGGCTCCTCTGATTTTCATGACAATGCGAGCCCGCTGAGTCTAAAGTGGAAAGATCTGGATTCCGAGAAATTTGACAAGGGGCACATATCTCGTCGCGGCTGCCTAGAAGCTGATGCGATCTTTTGGTCACGCTCCGAACTAACAGGAAGCAGTTGACAATCGATGTCAAAGAACTAAAAAAATGAGTATTTGGTCAACTGGGAAACATGGTGGGAAATTTTGAAAGCGGGAAGTTTGAAATGTATGATCTTTTCCTCTGAAATGCCTTCAAAGAGTAGCGATATTGAGCTGTTTGTAGCGTGGCGCCAAATTTGAACTAATTTGGCGATCAATGTGCCAACACTAACAAAAATCAGAGTTCAAGAAAACGTATGTACCTTGTGAAGCTGCAGACTGTCCAGAAGCAAGGGACCATCTGAGGCTTAAGCATTTGATCGATAGTTGAAACGTTACTGGACGAAAAAGCTGACCGAGAAGGGGGTCATCGACCGAGAGGACATTCGTCATTGGTCATTAGATTCCGACTATTATCCTAAACTATGTATAACAGATCGCCTAGCCTTGGAACTCGAGCTCCTAGCATCTCGGATGGAAACTACCTGTGCAACACACAGTTTGTCTAACCTGGCGTTTCTCAACAGAGCTCAAAAGATAATGAACAGAGGCGAGATGTAGAAATATGCTTTGGATTTTTTTAGTTGAATTTATGATGAATTTAGTTTAATTTTCGATCAATCATCTAACGAATAATAGATTATTGCATATTTCCTCATTTAGCTTTTGCAGACATTATACGGGAGTGAGAAATGTCTCCGGGCATCTCTGCACACACCCTGTTGCATACCATGCACATTCTATTAAATTTTTAAAATGAACAAAGGAGAATTGTTAGTTTACTACCAA
The DNA here is from genome assembly GCA_038098605.1 of Gryllus longicercus. Taxonomy (NCBI): domain Eukaryota; kingdom Metazoa; phylum Arthropoda; class Insecta; order Orthoptera; family Gryllidae; genus Gryllus; species Gryllus longicercus. The sequence continues at coordinate 498,330 of JAZDUA010000789.1, read as the reverse complement.
AGAGTAAGTTTCAAAATACTTTTTCATACATACATATCAAATGTGACAGATTTTAAATTATTTTGTACCACTAATTTTAGTAAAAAGTAACACATAATTGAGAAACTATATTGTAATAACGACGATAATATAATACAAAAATAATATATTATTATTATCATCCTAATGCTGATAATGAACGATGTGCTCCCAAGTTGGGCCCAATTTTTAACGCAAGGAGCCGTTTCGTAAAACCAAGTAATAATAAATTGATGAAAAACAAAAAGTAAACAAGATTTCCAAACAATCAAAGCTTAGCGACTCAATCTGAATGCCTGCTTCCCGTACAGTTTAGCGGTGTCAACTTCGAGGAGGAAGGGCCTCCGAATTGTAAATTAACTGCGGCTGCTGTTCGAGGTGAGCGCCATCAGCGAGCTACTGTTTCTAGAGCTGATCAATCTTATAGTTGCAGTGTCTCCAAGAAATTACATTTCGCCAAATATTTTTTTCAATTCTTACAGTGCATTGCACAGGATCAGCTAAATTTTTGCGTCTACTTTCCTTCTCGGGTACATTCGGGTAAAAAGGTCGTCGCCTTTGACCATCACTTGATGGATTGATAGGTCAGGAAAACAGCTGCTTGCAAACTCTTTTACCACTCTTTAGATGATTCTATGAACCTGAGATTATATCCGTTATGTTTTGCGTTTAAACATCTGACATTCGCTGATGTGGATGATTCGATGAAAGTGGTATTTCCGTCCTGGTTTATTTTGGCTGCTGACAGTGTGATTTAAAGAAACAAAAGCTTCGTTGATTGATTCCTTCGTGTTCACGAGCGCGTCCACGTCTACGCTCACTAGTTCTGTAAGTGTAGTGCGTGCGTTTATCACGGTAGGTGGTGGTGTTCTTCCACAGCTTGTTGGCGAGATCGGGCACCGACATAAACGTCGGCTTGCTGAGTTTTCCCTACCAAGTATCTCCCACTAGGGTCCACCCATGGCGATGTTTAAGCCATGTGTTTTAACATCGATGTTTAGAGCTCGATGGTTATACATTTTCGATTTTTTTCTGAAAAAAAAGACAGTACAACAATCTCAAATTTGTAAGATCTATTTGGAAATGGTTTAACTGACGATTGACGTGTTCGAGCGGAGCGGATCTTCATGGAGCAGAGAGGAGCGTCTCTTGGCGGCGCGATGATCGCGATGCCCAGATATTTCCTAGTCTTCGTATCACGCGGAGGAATTATACAGCAACTACAGCCAGATGCAGTAGAAAAACAACAGTGTACGAACTTGTAAGCGATACACATATTGCACCATAATGTTCAATCCCTTTCAAATAAAACTGAGTTTATGGAAGCAGCTCAATAGAACGATTTAAATCAAATGGATGTTCTCTGCTTTACAGAGAATTGGTTATTTCATAATGCTCTCAGTTTATTCCAAATTTTTACCTGGCAGGCTATTATTGTAGAGAAAAGGAATCGCATGAAGGTCCTGCACATGGGGGTCTTGCATTTACGTTAGGAAGAATAACGATCTTACCTCCTTGACGGAATTAAATGTGTAATACGTTGAAAATGTTTTTGAAATATCTGTAGTACTTTTAGTATCTTCCGACGCTAAAAATATTACTTTGCATCTACACGCCTCCAACAAAGAGAGCATTAGATTACATTATACACTAAACAAAGACAGCAATCGCTCTTTTGAATCCATTGTATGAGGAGATTTTAACATTGATTTTCTGGTTGAATCTTTCCAGAAAGAGCAGTTTCTCAGCATAATTCATTTCTTCAGTTTAGATATTACAATAAATGAACCTACACGGATCACACTAAATTCAAAGAAGGCTATCGATCAAATAATAATTAACAAAACCACTACTCGATATGAAATTGAATCAAAAGATTTAGGGTACACTGATCACGATGCACAAATTCTAAGGGCTCTCATCCACAAAATTCAGCATCAGACGTTTCTCCAAAAATTTCAGGCACAATTGTTGATTCCGAAACTTCTTCCAATGAAATTCTCAAAATAATCGGTAGACTAAAAATATGTATTTGGCCTGTTTAGACGAGTTTCCGGATTGTTTGTTTAAGACTTGTGCACCCACCTGTTAATTTAAGTGTCCTTATGCAACAATTGTTCCAGATATTTTTAAAATAGCAAAGATTAAACCGCTTTTCAAAAAAGGCAACAAAAATAGAATTCAAAATTATCGGCCAATTTCCCTTTTTTCGGTTTTTCAAAAATAAGAGATACATATTGACGTACGTACGTTTCCAACATGGGTTCGAAAATGAAAATCTACGGTAACGGCCATATTTTCTTTCCTTAAAGATGTCGCCTCATGGATCAAAACGAAGCTCCTATTGGAATTTTTGTTTGATCTTTCAAAAGCTTTTTGCTGTCATTGATCATAACATTTTACTCTCAAAATTACCGTCGGTTGGAATTCGTGGTATTTCTCTAGATTGGTTATGTTCGTACCTTAAACAACGATCTCAGAGGGTAGTAATTCGTTACTGGAATAATGGAACATTATGTACACACCTTTCCGATTCTTTTCCAGTTGCGTGTGGAGTCCCGCAGGCAATTGCGTGTGGATTTAATGCCCTATCCTCTTCCTATTATACGTGAACGATATGGCCTCGACGATTAGAAACGGAAGAACCGTTCTCATTGCCGATGATACGAATATTCGTTTGCAATAAAGAAACCGTAAATTGTACAATTTCAGATATTTCAAATTGGTTCCGTAATAACAAATTAATAGTAAATGAAAATTACACGGTTTTAAATGCAGTTTCCCATTTCATATAACAGCTCTGTACTCCACTGAAAATGAACGGTGTGCGACTGACTGATGTTAAGGTATCAACATTTTTAGGTCTTTCAATTCAGTCAAACCTTAAATAAAACGTCCATTTAAATGCATTGAACACTAAATTAAGTTCTTTACACTTTCAGAATTCTTTCAAATTCAGTCAGCCAGTCGTGAATATTTCTCGAATGTTCATTCCTGCCTGAGATATGGCATAATATTCTGGGGAAATACATGTTATAGCTCCCAGACTTTTATATTACAAAAAAATTGTAAGAATAATAAGCATATCCCACCCACGTGTTACTTCTATGCCTCTCTTTATTAATCTAGGTATTTTACCAGTACCTTGCACCTTCATATATGAATCAGTGGACGTAATAAGGGCGGGAATATATTTTCAGCAAACGCCGTTGCCAATAACTACAACACTCGACGTAGTAATCATATTCATCAGGTGACAGTATCAACAGCTTACTACAAAAAAAATGCACATATATGACATGTATATTATTTTACGACACATTGCCAGATTACATTAAACGATTAAATTCGATGCGAAAGTTTATGTCCTAAGTAAAATCTTTTCTGCTGCGCAACTGTTTCTATACAATTAGGGATTATACCAAGCATCGAAAAGGAAAGTAATATTAATTTTAACAATGACATTTAGTGTATTATTTACCATTTGGATTGTATAATTCTAAAGAACCTGTAACAAGTATTGTACTTCAGCTTCTGAGTCAGTGACCCCCATATCAATCAGGTTTTCGTTCAATTTCTCATATCCTTTAGCCAAAGCTGAAATGGCCCCTTGTTTTGCTTCTGGACATAAAGGTAATTTCAATTTAACTTCTCAACATAGCATGTCACACACAGTTTTAACTGTTTTTGACGTAAATAAATAAATAAATAAATAAATAAATAAATAAATAAATGAAGTAGATATAAACAAATCAGAATGTATCCTTCCGCTGAGCACGTGGTCTGAGGCCACTGAACTCTTATCTTACCAACTGTCAATACTCACTGTCACCGCTGGCTGTTATTGTTATTTTATTATTGTTTTTATTATTAGTAGTAGTATTAGTATTATTATTACGCAATTCTGTCTTTCGATAAAATCTCAGGATTAAAGCAACCGTACGGGCTTTTGCTAAGTAACTGCTCTTTTCAGTTTTGAGGTAGGATTATATGTATTAAGCATGAGTAATACTATTGTTGAGGAACTTTCTGACTATTCCGCTTGTGTTGAGATTGACAACTTTCTGTAATCGCCATTTTTAACTGTTGTTGATTGTTATGGAAAAGTTGCGGGCACTGGTGTCATCCCACACATATCTTATAAACTCTCTCCATTTTCCACTGTTCTTTTATTTCTATTGCTAAATCAGTGTACTTGTAAATGTCTTCTGTGTGGGAGGCATGAAGGTTGTGTGTATTTGGGATTGCGATATCTATTAAGTAATGATTTTGTTGCTTTTATCAATTAGCGCAATGGCTGGCCTATTGTGTGCTCTGGTCTTGTCTGTAATTATGGTTCTGTCCCAATACAGTTTGCAAGCTGAATTTTCCATCACAGTTGTTGGTGTGTATTTGTAATATGGCTGCTTGTTTCTCATAAGCTTACTGTTTAGTGCAATCCTTCGGTGAAGAATTTTGGCTACCTGGTCATGTCTGTGTTAGTAATCAGTTTGGGATATGGTTTTGCAGCCGGATGTGATATGCTGAGTTGTCTCGCTGGACAGATGACTCCTACATAAATCATCTTCCAGAGTGGAATCTTTAAGGATGTATTTACGATAATTTCTTGTGTTGGTAACCTGATCCTGGATTGCTATCAAGAATCTCTCAGTTTCGGCAAACAGATCGCCACGGGAAAGTCAGGCGTTCGGCGCTTCCAAGTCGACATGGGCTTGTTCCCGATCATGTCAATGTCTCCCATGCAGTATTTTTTGTTTCCAGGACTGGTATTTGTCAGGTGGTTCAGTTGCAATCATTATCATAGTGGTGTAAGTTTAGCGGCGTGAGTTTGCTAGCTGTTGATACTACGTATTGCTTTATGTGTGAGCGAGTCGTTTTTCTGCGTGACTAAATATACTTGAAGTACGTGAATTATGTCGTTGTGTGGGTTTGTTGTGTCTGTTTTGCCGCGGCCTGCTTCCTTACATGGTGTCTTGCTTAAGTCTTTCTGCTGAAGGGATAGGGTGGTGCACTCTGTACGTGTTTCAAGTTGTCCTTGTTTTCCTTTCGATGTTTTCCAGATCGCTTTTGGTCCAGTGAGTGACACCAACAGTAGGTGAGAACAGGTTCTGCAAACGTATTGATTGCTTTAAACTTGTTTTTCCCATTGAGTTGACTTTTCGGAATTTTGGTCAATCTGTTCATATAAGTTCTCACGAACATTTCTATAATCACTCGGTGTTCAATTCGTCTGGATTGAGCGAAACCCAAAAATTTATAGGGATCTTCTGCAGACATTGCCTCTATTGTTACTCCCGTTTTGAGTTGAGAGCCATTATATTTGCGCATTCCTTTAGTTATTTTTTGTGTTTTGCATTTGTCTGTTCCAAATTTCATTGCAATGTCCCTGGAGATTTTCTGCTATTTTGAGCAAATGTGTAAGTTGTGTCTCTGTTGTTGCGTATAATGTTATATAATCCAGGTACATAAAATGTGAAAGCATGAACTGTGTCATTTTGTTGCTTCCAGTTGCTATTATTTAATCTGGCTGATAGAGGATTCAATGCTAGACAGAACCAAAGTGGACTGAGAACTGGAGGAGAACCAAAATGCTTCTCCTAATGGTGATGGGATCTGTTGTTACGTATTTGTCTTGTGAAACGAGCGTGACTGATGCTTTCTAATTTCTATTTGTGTATTCATGAAATGTGACCACTGACGGATGATTTTTGAAAGTTCTCAAAATATAAAAAAAAGCTAGGAGTGGGGAACTGAATCAATTACCTTGCTGTACTCAATGTATGCTGTATATTATTATTATTATTATTATTATTATTATTATTATTATTATTATTATTATTATTATTATTCAACAAAGATCCCATTGAGGATAAGGGACTCTTGCCTCTTGCAGGGAATTCTGAATGAAGTGATATGGTGATGGCGAGAGAAAGAACTAGAATGATGGTGGGAGGTGGCTGGTGAGGTGGTGGGCGGTGATCGTGGCATTTTTGAACCTTCCCGGCATTCGCTTTATGATCGAAGGAAAGCACGAAATCCCTGGCTGTTGGCGATAATTAATGCATTTTCACTTGGCACAATACGCTACAACCGCAATATGCAGATGCGCAAGAGAAACGGACGACTGCTTGATAATTCGTGAGAGACATCGTAGCGATCGTGAGGTTAATAATGCACTCAACCGGCATATTATTTCTAAAGTTATTATTGACATTATTGTCGATACGACGGCACGAAACCTTTGCACGCCACCAAAACGCGAGCTTTTTCTTTTGTCCCCTCCACAGTAACCCTGTGAAGAAGGGGAATTTATTAACTATAAATGTTTTTATATTATGCTGCTGCCTTGCGGCTTAAGCAGCTACAGGCGGGGCTTTTCCTTACAACTAATTTACAATCTAGACCTAAAGTTATCTTAATTGCACTTTGGCATTATTAACTTACACTAAAATCATTTTTGTAATTTTATTTTATGTATTCTACGTAATTTGTATATTTTATTGTTGGTAAATTGTTATTATTTTTCTACATTCACACATCATTCATACTAGTTTCATTATATACATAACCATTCATTCTTCCCATTCATTCGCACTTCACTGCACTACACTTTTGGGTTTAAGAAAGCACTGTTCGCCACGGCACTGACTCACTGAAACGCGAGCGAGTCATCTCGCTTATGACAGTGCGAGGCGAAGGGGCACACGTGCGTCCCCGTCGATCGCAAGCGAAGCGCGCCCGTCTGGTGCAACGCTTCCTTACATGCAATAGTATTTCACTTGAAATCACTCTGGTTGTAGCTCTGATCGAGTATGTGCTGCCAACAAATATGTTTATTATTTAACAAAATTCTACTCTCCCCCCCAATGACGGCTGGATCTACCCCTGAATGCTAGTTTCTTCTAAGCTTACCCATTGTGCACAACTCAAATATATTCATTATGCTACAAGCACACGTATCACGCAGTATGCCATTACATCGAAACTACTTCTTCGCTTAGTATGTACTTTATATACCCCTTTCCTTTGAGGTAACTTGTATCATACTTGTATCACGTAACATTTAATGTAAATTTATACTTATTTGAGACGCTTACATCTGATTTTCTACTGTATTTTACGAGTATTTACTTTAATTGTAGCGAACTATTTTATTACGCGTGTACTTAAAAGGAGGCCTCGCTGGACAAATAATTCATAGACTGGGATATCAGTCGGAGCTCAGAGCTTGTCTTGGCTGGCCGTGGGCGGTGCCATGCTAGCGGAGTACCTGGAGTAGCCCCCTCAAGATGTGTGGGTTGACGTCAGATTTCGCTTTGTAAGCGAGTTTAACTCGAGTTTACACTTTTGGGGGTAACAACCAGTGTAGTAGACGCGCCCACAGTAGCCGCACAAAAGAATCAATCAACGAACCGCAAGGACTCTGCCTTCCCCGGCCGCGGAGGGGGGAGGCCCTGTCTCCTGAGCGCAAGAGCGCGACGCGGACATCGTGTCAGCTGCACAGGGAGCGCTTTTCTTCAGAGCGTACCGTAAAACGAAGTGGTACGCGTTGGAGGCAGTTACATGGCCTCTTTCAAGTGTTCGACTGTCGTTTTCGTTCTGTTTTACGATGGGAGTAGTCCCAGCGTGCGTCGGCAGTGTGAGCTGCTGCCTAACTTGCGTAGCGCCACGTCCTCTTAATTCGCTTCCGTTCATCGAGCTGCCCTCCGAAGTGGTGTTGAATCTTGAGCTCACAAAGGGTGGCATACCCTGCGGTCACGTGTAGCAAACAGCACTGCTGCTCAGCAAAAGCAATTCAGCTGGCTGAGGGGGCTCCGGGCATTAATTGGTGTCGCCGCAGTGCCTGTGATTGGGAGGTCTTGGGTTCGAGTTCCCATAGCGGCAGGGTCCACTGGCCGCTGTCTGGAGGCGAATTGTGGCGGCCGGCTTCTCTGATTGGTAGTTTTGCGTCTTTCTCGGATCACCATGCGGCGGCGATGGTGTGACGGTTAGCGTACCGGACTGTTATACCCAAGCTCGCGGGTTCAAACCCGATCGAAGCCGTGAATTTTTAGGGCGACAAAATCCTTCGTACGCCTTCCTTCGGAGGGGAAGTAAAGCCGGCTGTCCCATGTTAGTAGATTTACTTGCATGTAAAAGATCAAGCCTACGCGTCTGAGTTAAATTCAAATCGCCTGTTTCTCGCCCAAGTAATATCCCCTTTCTCTGCTAGTTGGTGAAATTTGCGTGGTCAGACGGAAGAGCGGGCCTGATGGCCCGAGTCTCGCCACGTAAAATAAGGCAAATTCAATTCAATTCAATTCACCAGCAGTACCCTAAAACCGCCGCCATATCTTCCTTATCCTATCCTCCCCCTCACATACACTCACACTTGAATGCACTACAGTACCCCACACGTCGGCAGCTTAAAAGCTCGTCCGGGGCGGCGCCCCGCTGGCGGGAGATACATTTAGATTTATTCAGTCAAAAAAACTGGAGTAACTGTATGTGACGTAGGGGGGAAAAGATTGTCTGCGCACGTTTTCTTGAGTTCCAGAATCCCTTCCCGTCATTTTAACTATGAATAGTTGAAAGATGAGTAAAAGTTTAACGTAAATAAATACAAATAAATTTTAAAATTCGCAAGATTAGCAATATTTGAAAAATAGTCATTGATTGGAGAAACCCATAAGGTGGACCGCAGGTTGGCGCGTGGTCGCTCCATCCTCTGGATGTGGGAAGGAGACAGGTGTAATTAGAAGGAGTAATGGCCGTAATGGTAGACGCGACCGGGTACACGACATAATCAATGAGTCAATGCACAACACAAGATGGCAGCACGCACACCTCTCGAGAAAGTCCCCATAACATGGAAACAAATAGTCGACAATCCATTTGAAGTGATTGGTTATTATCTTACTAGTAATATGTGGCGTCGGCGACGCCGTAAAGTGTTTTAAAAATGGTTTCATGTGCTAAAAATTTCGTTCATACGCAATTTCTTTCGTTCCTATCTTTGTTCAAATACGTTCTTTCAGTATCTGGGACTTACCAGACTTACCAAATTTATAATAGCTGATAATGCTTTATACTTCTATTGAAAAGATCCCTACGCCCTATTGCCTTGTATGTTACCTCCATACGGTATGTAAACTGGTCTTATTGCAATTTCAAAATTATAATCGCCGTACTACGCAAATACTTGCAGGATTTAATTAGGCTATTGGTTAAATTTTAGTACAGCTACATCTTTACGCTTTTTTGCTAATATGCACGAAAATGCACATAGTACATTTGCAATACCACATATGCTAAATTCAAAAATGCAGATCGTTCCCAATTAGTTATGAAAATTCTGTCACATGTTTTACAACTACATTTGATTCTTCCCCGGATTTCCTTAACACATCCGTATTTTTCGCCCCTAATGTTTGAAGAGATTAAAATTCAATTGTTCTATTAATCGTTTTGTATTAATTTAAAAATCGGTAATTGCACACTTATGTAAGAATAGTTTTCTCCGTATTCACTTGAAATTCTTCAACTTTAATAAGTTCCGTCGCAATACTGTTCGTAGGTTTTCGCATTTTTTTTAAATACGAAAATTCGAATCAAAATTGAAATATGCAGCGCGATTCACCTGGCAATCCAAGGCAGAGTGCCACACAACAATGGTTTAGCACCTAAAAGCAAGCATACAAGCAAACATCAACACTAAAAAATATGATATATGAAACAAATACGTTTGTGTACACAAATATATTCAGTGTTAACTGAATTTTAAATCACAACTGGCGAAGTAATTGTTTCACAATTCAAAAGAAAATTAGGAAAGGAAGTAAACTTTTTCCTTTTAATAACAAGTAAATTGTAGAATTCTTGGATTCTACACGGAATTCTTGACGAAACAATATTACATTACATAATTTTAAGAACAAACTAGTTAAAGACAGGCTATTTAAGGCTAAATGCACCGAAAAATACTTGTAGGAAAATTCAATAGATCGCAGCACTATCACAAGGGAATTTACTTTACCGATGTCTGAACCAATGGTCTGATTTTCGATCTGTAAACGGCATTTGACGCCTTTTTAAATTAGAATTTACGCTACGAAGCCCTTTTTCCAAAAATCTAGCAAAATCTCGAATTTGAAATTAGTTCTCAAACTTCCGAGAAAAAAATTATTAGCCTGCATTAACAAAACCTTTAACACACAGAACAAACTGATAATCGTAAACCGGTTCTCCAGATATAAACTGCATCTTTTCTCTAAAAGGACAGAAAAAAAAGTTTCGATACAACTTGTACACATGTACAACGTGTTAAGCACAGCAGCTCTAACATCACATATCTCAGCTCATACATACGTATTCAGATCGTAGTCACGACAAAACCACCTGAATCTTTTTCTGGTGCGGGGCCCTTGTTGGACCCCATACCCTGTTGTCAAATGGGAATGTCATGGCCTCTAATAGAGGATGGCCATGATTTACCGAAAAATGCCTTTGGGTACTGGAGTTTAATCAACGGCACCTTCATAAATGCATTAAGGAGACGATGGTTTAATTCCTGGCATTATCACTAAGATCGCTGCGTCACAACACGAAAAAACACGGTTTTGGAAATTACTTGTAATCTGGCCGGATCCGAAAAGAATTATCAGTTTCCCATCAGGAGACCGAGACGCGTCGAATGACCTTCTACGCCTCGATTGGATCACGAGAAGCGGCCTAACCGACATCCGGACACACGCACTCTGCGTTTTGCTCAGATACTCGATAGGGATATTTTTCTGTTCTTCATTGGAACATCTCTTGCATCTCTTTCTCAATCTTTACAGACCCCGCACCCATTCACTGAGTAAATGAATGAATGGATGACTGAATAGCGTGTAAGGGCGACCCCACACATTCGGTATTCAGCGAGTAGCGAGCAACTGCTCGCCGAATCCCGAGTAGTGTGGAGGGGATGTTAGGAACTTTGTGCCCCCTCGAACGGTAAAGCTCTATCAATCTGCGCATGCGCAGTTCAAGTTCCACATCACTTTGGTGCATCTGCGAATGCGATAGTGCCGTCCGTTATGGCGTGCACAATCTCCCTCTTTACTGAACGACAAACATTAGGTGCTCGCCCTTCCCCCCGCGTGTCGGTCTTTAGGACACACTCGCCGAGCACATCAGCTGCTCGGGATTGCGCTCGCCACACCGCCAACGCAGTCGGCGATCGTCTGGAGCAGCCTCAGTGGGCAACGATAGAAGCGAATGTGCCATCCAGCGGTAGAGAACAATTTTCCTAAGGATGGGATGATTTGACAGATCGGGAAACAAGTGAACATCACGTGTACTTCAGAGAAGTATCCATCCGCCGCGTCAGCTGTTTAGTTACGCCCCTTCGTAGTGTTTGTTTACGGTTCACGCGAGACATCAATAAAGAGATGTCTTGAGTTTCGCTTAGTTATATGCACGCACGCGAGTCCGGGAAATATAGAAATTTATTTACATAAGTGGGAAAATGTCTTAACGTAATATCACATTCAATAAAAGAACAATGCCGAACACAGCACAATGCCGGAACACGTGGACCGTCTCAACTACGCATCTCACATTCAAGACTCGATTTTAAAACAAACATAATACTTATCACATAAAAACTAAATTCAATATAATTTTTATTTAAAAAAAAAAGAATTTTTACATTAGAGCACAAAGCTCTGCACTTCCTAATTTCAATTATTTCTCGTGGCGCACTATATTTTCGTCGGACGAGGACATCACAGCAGGGAGCGTCGTGGCTTCTTACAAGTTAGCCAACTGCAAACGAACGAATGCAGGAAGGAGAGTCTATTAAGTTCAAGGACACAACGACCACAGAATCGTCAGTTGTGTTGCCAGCACTAGCTGTCAAATCATCCCATCCTTAGGAAGATTCTTCTATAGAATGGCAACAAGAGAGCGGCCCTCCGTTCCCCGCCCGCTGGCGGTTGGCGGCGGGCGGGGCGCAGGCAGCGCTGGCGGCGGAGACGGCGGAGGCGGCGCATGTGCGAGCCGTTTTTCCGAGCGTCGTCAGCGCCTCCCAGCCATCTGCGGCGGCGTTTTTGCTTACTTTCTTGCGGCGCGCCCAGAAGGCGGGGGGCGGGAGCGACTGCCGCCGCCGCCGCCGCCGCCGCCGCCGCCTCGCGCTCCCTCCACAGCCGCCGCCGCTAAAAATAGCCTCGGCCGCGCCGTGACGTCACTCGTGGAGGGTTTGGCGGATGGGGCTGGGTGGGCTTCGGGAGCGGGAGCCGAGCGAAGCGGAGCAGGGCTGGCGCTGGCGCTGGAGCTGGAGCTGGACTTTCGAACGGTTTGGGAGAGAGGGGCCTTTTGTGTGCGTGCGCTTTCCGGGCGGAGCGAGGCGCTGTCGCGATGAAGGCCCGCTGCCTCCTCTCCCGCTCGGAATCCGCCGCCGCTGGCGAGGGACGGGCGCTGCGCCTACTTCCGCTCCGCCGTTGAGCTCCCTCGAGGGCTAGTCCCCAGCCAGCCGGCGCCCCGGAAGCCCCGAACCCGCCCACTCGAGATGGCCACCGTTTGGCCACTGCCGATCAGCCTGCAAAGTTTTACTATTCAGTGTTTAGTTCCTATAGTCCAGTCAATTGGTGCTCAGAAGTGACCGATCCAAGAAAAAAATAGTTGTTTTCAAGCATGATAAACTGAAACTAGAGCTTCGTCGCGAGATACGGTGGTTGTAAAGAGCTATTCTCGTGCTTTGGCCGGTCCAAAAATTAACCGTTTTTCAGCGCGCTCTAGCACTTAAACAGCTTTTCTGAAAATTAAAGTTAATATTGCATTTTGTGGGAAATTTGTATCAACTTTAGTTTTGTTGAAACAATTGTTTCAATAAAACCCATAATTTTAAATACATTCACGAAAAATTAAAAAACAGCGAAGTTTTAAGTTTTGTTTTTGCAATTCTTCTCTGTGAAGCCGACCTTTTTTGAGGTGACAAACATCAAATTCGAATTCAGCGCTCCCAATACTTACAGAAATGTTGAGGAATTAATTCCGGAATTTTTTCGACATAAGTAGCCTTATTGTAGGTCCATGAATTCGAAAAAGTGGATAATTCTTATTCTTACATGTAGTAAACTACTTCCTCCAACAATTACTATATTGAAAATGGAGATCTTTCTTCTTAATGAAATATAGTTTTCAAAGTTAGATTTTGAAATAAAATAAAGGCTATTTTGAGATAAGATAAAGGTTATTTTGTTGTAAACTTTTAATGTATTAAACATTGCGCAAATGTATGTTCGGTAGTATAATACGGTATTAAGTAACCCTTACAAAGTGTGGAAATATACGATTTACTATAGCGCCATGATATAGGAATACAATCAATTCCAATCTGTAGTTCTGTTCCGTAAGCAAACGCATTACCGTTACTTAGGATCGAAAATGTATAGCTTCAAATGTTCCGGGCGTCGCTTTGTTGCTACTTTTATATATCATTCATTTGTACACAGTAGAAAGGTGCGGTGGATTCTGGGAAAAGTGCTCAATATATACTATTCCTTTTGTCACAAACATACAGCTTCTGCTGTTTTAGAACGAAACGTCAAACAAAGGATACAAACGTGGCCGCTCCTGAACTCCAAGCTTTCTACTTCATGTAACGGGATTGCAGAACTAACACTACTGTGAATCGCAGCAATGTGCGACAGAAGCACCATTTTCATTCGACTCCAATTTGTGATGGCATTGCTGATGAAATGTTATATAGAATTGTCATCCGGTTTGTGATAAAATAATGATCTGTCATAACCGATGTCTCCTTCTTTACGTTTATGTTTATTCTCTTTGTGAATAATGTTTTCATTTTTATGTTAAAAGCACATAAGATTGCTTTCATTAAAGTAATTTACGTGCGTGCACTGCATATTACTTGCTTTCCTCCTAAAAAAAAACATTTTACAATAAAGCGATTTTGAGATAACATTTGGAATTAGATCATGTAAAATGAAACGAATACTTTATTTCAATTCTAAATATGAAAAATTAATTACATGATTTTCCCTCCTACATCCAAAATTAAACATCTTTGTTAAGAAAATGTATTGGCACTTATTAGCAGGCTAAAATCATAAACTACGATGAGAATATTTTGAGCGCAAATAATATAACGCAACATAAAATATACTAAATCTAGCGCTTCTACAATATCTCATGTTTTGTCGCATTTTCTAGTATTTGCAATTTTCGCAATTCAGATAGGTAAACGAAAATGAGACTTGTGGCATTTATTAAGAGTTCTTTCCTTTATTATTTTTTAAAAAATCTTCGTGAAGAGGGGCGGAGTTTGATGACCGAAAACATCACCAATAATTATCTATAAAATTATCTTAAAATATTTTTAAAATGCCATAAAAGCAAAGAAAAATGACGTAAAAAATGTAATCAAAACTAGTTCGGATGAAGAACTCAAACTGTTGGATACGTTATTGATGTAATCGAGGCTTCTATTCCTTCAAGTGAACTCTGCTTGCAAACGTTTATGCTGGTGCCGATTATAGATTCTGTGCTGTGTCGTGTTAATACTGTTCTGCTGGCCTGTGCAGTAAATAACTGTGGTACTTATATTTTGAACCTGATGCCAAAAAGAAAAGCCATGTTTAATGACATGACAATGAGACTTCAAGAAACGTTCAAAACGGTTTTGTTGCAAGGTTCAAAGCAAAGTAAAGTAATGTTCTAATTGTTCAGGGAAATTTCTTTTTCCACTAAATACTTCCGGTATAAAAGGTAGAGACTGTAATGATAATGAAGTAGGCCGATTATGTGATTGTGAAAGTGATGACAATGATTGTCAGTAGAAGGTATTTTGTCTTTAAGAAAAATAATTATATTAAAACATTTTATACGAAGCCTCTTTTTTTTATAAGAAATGTCCTCTTTTTCCATAATGGAAATATGGTAACCCTATCTAAAGTAAATACACAAATATTTGATTCCTTCACGTAGGGCACGGTAAGGGATAATAACCAAAATGTATAGCTGATTTGCCTTTGCCGAGCGTATTTATTGCACAGGACCGAATCTTCTTTTTTATCAAATCTTGAAAAATACGCTCGTTGCTACCTTTGTCCATAATTCAAGTTAATATACTTTGAGGACTATAGTGCGTTTTTTATAACTCAGCCCCTCAAGGCCCTATTTCACTGTGACATTACTTCACTATTTTTCGTGTCTTCCCGGTCGCGCCGCTAGATTATCGCGACCGTACAACAGTTATTTCTTATATTGCAGTGCTGAGTAATGCCGCGATCATGCGACCGAGAACGACGAGAAATATAGTGACGTAATGCAAACGTGAAGTAGAGCCTTGAAGGGCACAGTTGTAAAAACCGCACTATAGTGGCCGGGATCTCAGAACTCAAGAAAACGTGCATATTGCACTTTTCCATTCTACGTCACACTGTTTTAACTGTTTTTGACGTTAAATAAATTAGTGAATGTTCTCGCGTTGACTTTCTCATTTCTATTGTTAATAGCCTCACCTTCCCTTTCCTTGTGAAGCAGTCAGAAGATGCTTGTTTGCCATTCCCTTGAACATTACGAACGTTCATGACTATTTTGTACAAAATGCAACATTTCGTTCCACGTTGAAGAAAATCAGAATTATTTTTAGTGCGAGTGGCATGTCTGCATATTAAGGTGACCAGATGTCCCGGGACAGTCCCTTTTTTTGAGCCCTTGTCCCGTATTTTTTAAAAGGAAATCGGGACGCCAAATGTCTCGTTTTTGCGACAATGACTAATTGGCATAAAGTGCCGTCTGTAATTTTAAATTTACCATAATGTTGGGTTTGCATTAGCTTATAGAAACGTAAGAGCGAGTAGATCACACGCTCGTGAACCACGTAACAAAAGTGTTTGACAGTCTATTGAAATCAAGAAAGGAAAAATTCATTGGTGGTTCTAGGAAGGCATACAAAAACAAGTGTCATACAAAAACACCTCAGCAATTAGACAAGCCGTCAGTTTGTCGTCTTTTGGGCATTTTTTATAAACTATTCTGTAAAACAAGTTAGGTTCGTGAAAATTGTTGATATTATCCTCTTCATAAATGCATTAAATGTCACGAGATCACAGAGCCGTGTCTCTTATTATTCGGAAGAAAACAATACTACTTGAGTTTAACAAAGACGTCAAAAAACAGCGTCGGGCTTTCTAATGCTAAACTCGTCGACAACAACGTTTTTCCGCCACAATTGTCTGAACCTCCGTTCACTGCGTGCTCAGGGTTGTCCAACTGGCGGCCCGCGGTGCCGTTGATTGTCGCCCGCCAATGATTATTCGTCAAAAGGGAAAGACCTGTGCAACCGTCTCGGGCGCCCCTAATGGAGTCAACACCCCCTTTTATGTGAAAATAGGTGAAGTTTGGATTGAAGGAGCTTTTTCTAGTAAATTTAAAAAAATTAAAAATCATCCCAATTTGATTCACAGTGCTATTATGTATGGTTAATTCCCCCCCCCCCGTTTAACAATAGCCGAGCAATGTGCCTACAGACATTACGAAGAAGTCAGGTGTGGATCGCCCGAGGAATGGAAGTATGGCCCGCAATCATATTGAAGGTTTGGTTGTGGTCCTTGAGGCCTCGCAAGTTTGACACTCAGGTCTTGATAATCGCAAAATGAAAATGTTTCTGTAAGCTGACAAAATCAAATCGTTCCCTTATATTTTCTACTTCCTCGCGCACGGCAGGTTCCGGCCCGCGTGAATGCTGCGAAATTTCCTTCCTCAAAAGGAGAACTGCCTGGACGTGGAGTCTGCCTTCAAACGCAGCGATGCTTCTTTTAAACAAATGCTCCGTGATTTGTTATCGGATAGTATTCCATGGCCGCCAGAAGAAACGGGAAATTCCGTTTTCTTGTGGCCCGAGACCTTGAATTTCCGTTCCCGCCGCCTGATTGGTCCTTTTGTTTCCTCGGATCGCCTGATTGGTCCTTTTTGTGTTTATTTATTGCAATGAATTCCAAACGACAGAAATATATATCATATGTGTATAATTTTGATGAGGAACGGCATTTCATGCACAAAGCAGCCGTAAAGCGAAGAGCCATTTTCGCACTCGCAGGACGCATCCTGCAAACGAAAGAGACCTCGCTGAGGCGAGGTCGTTGACCTCTGACGCGTAGCGCTATCTTCGCCAGGCATAGCAGGCAGGAATGGAACTCATTATAAACTCGTAATTTTTACATGTATTGCTAATTGCAGTACCTGGAAGTCCAATTTGCAAAGCCCAACAGTTGTGGACTAATTTGCAATTTCCATCCATCAACTGTTTCTCCTGTAAACATAGTATGGCCAACTTTCTTGCAACTATTGCTCCCGTCGTTCGCACCATCCACGCCCTCGAATGAAGTAAAATGCCATTTTATTCGGCACTGTCAAGGATTATGATTGCTAATTACAACATCCATGTGTCAGTAATTAGATCCATGTATTTTAACTTCCATTCTTCAATCCGTCTACCTTCTCTTGTTACTTTATCCTATTTTTAGGTCAATGTGTGCATTATTATATTAGTTCATACCTTCATTTCAATAAGAATCGCTATAGCAATGTTATTTTTTATTACTGTTGTTTCCGAATGAAATTATCTGTTACTTTTATTCGACTTTCTTCAGTAGACGTAAACAATAGACCTAGGTGGACATTCGAATGTAATGCATTACTACGTTCCAACGGATAGCAACGGATGAGAGTATTTTCTTTCAGATTTGATTACGTTCGAGTCGAGTTTACTATATTCCTAGAATATTCAACGAGATAATCTAAAAGATAAATGTTGACAATAACCAATACTGGGAGAAATTCATCTTATTTTTCGACCCAAGTATTACTTATTTGCGTCAGTATACAAACTTCTGGTTTGAGTATATTTTATTGCTAACAAAATGGCAACCCACATTCTCTTCAACTCGCTTCTACACGATCATGGTGCTGACAGCGATGATGGGCGAAATTACTTATAGAGGAGACACAAGAATGAAAAGCAACTATCCAAAACTATACGATTTCCCATAGCACAACCCGGGAGAAGTAAATATTTAATGACGAACTGCCTCTTCCTTTGGAGCCTTGCAGACGCATGATGTGTGGTAAGCAATGCTGCAGTGAATAAAAATATTAAGTCGGTTCGCGCATTATAACAATATTCAGAATAACACAGCCCAATATTTGCATTTTTCAGTCGGAAACGAAAGTGTTTCGTTGCTTTCTGTATTTTTGCTGAGTTGCTGGAAGTTCATAGGCACCTCTCACGAGGCCGAACGTTGCATATTTTCTTTCAATTTATTCCCTTTCAATTATCCACTTTTCTTTCAATTACTAATATAGAACAAGGTATTAGAAATATATGTAATTGAAAGGCTGAGCGCAGCAGTCGTCTAAACGTCTCTGATATTGAAATTGAGTTAATTGCGCAATCTGTTTGCATTAAGCATGAACTACGTGGCAGAACAAATAAATATTGAGTATCATAAGTATTCGAGTGTTTATAGCACTATCAGGTTTTGTTCTCAAAGTAATTGTAACAAATTCTGGTGAAACAGCGGTCTAACCCATTTAGAACAATTAGAACTGGCCTATGAAGTCAAGTGCACAAATAACCATTTTTGGTTGCACACTATACTCGAACGTTTGGTTGAAACTGTGGAACACACATATGTCTCCGGACACAGCTTCTTAGCTTGTGATGGAGACTTAGGTCTTATAGAAAAACGAAAGAGGGTCCAAAAATATGTGATTTCTCATTCAGAATGTGTTACTAATATATCAATATCTAGACACGAACTTCCATTCGATATTAAAGAAATGAAGTTACCCGACTGTGTTTCACCACAACCTATAGTGGAAAACAATGTGTAATAGAAAATTCACTAAAGGAGATAAGGCTGCAGTGAATTGTAGTAAAATTTCATGCTTGAAACTTACTAAGGATCATCCATTGAATTCCTTTTTAAACATTCGCTGCCAGAACAAGAGATTTACAGAACTACAGTTCAGTAAATGTCACATACGTAGAGAGATGCACACTTTTGATTTTGCACAAATTAATCTTCATGTAAAATACAAATCTCCAAGCCAATCAACGCCAATAAATTGAAAGATATCAAAGAACATTTGAAATATGTATCAGCCGCATATCATGCTTTCTTCAACACTCTCTTCCGAAGCTGATCGGGGAGGTCATTTCGAGAAGATTATTTCTTTGGCAGGATTATGAATAATCACAATATTGTGCTAATTATTTTCATTTTGTTCTTAATATTTTTATTTCTTTCATATTCTAATAGGGTCATGACGTATCTGGCTTGCATCAAATGTTGAAATGTTGAAACAATTTTTTATAACATTTATTTTTCATTAATTTATTGCACATTTTATCATTTTTTTAATTTCTGTAATGTTGAAGTAGATAATAAATGTACATTTCTGCAAATTTCAAGGATTATATTTATTTCGTTCAAAAATTCAAACCGTGTTTGTCAATTAATGCTGGAGTACTGTGCAGCACTGATCTAACCCATTTTATGACGTGTCAACTTTTTTTTTTCGTCTACATACAGGCATCGCGTCTCCAAGCCCCTCGGGGGGCGTTGAACGCTTTGCGCTTGGAGTAATCCTCCATTAATCATAATCATCGTCATGTGTCGTCGTTGTCAGTAGGACCGCCAGCATCACCCGCCTCTCCCACGCGCTCCTGCCTCACGACCCAGAAGCCACAATTCCGAGGGATTAGGATTGGGGTAGGGTCTAGGACACTTCACGAAGGGTTGGACTAGCCCCTGTGAAGCATGCACACTCGTTCTGTCGTCACAAATTTCACCTGGGTTTGTCCGGGACTAAACGGGACTCGAACCTGGACCTCCTCGGTGAAAGGCGAGCGACTTTGCTCTGAGCCACCAGATGCCTTTTTATTCATTTCATTTAATTTTATGAGAGTTTTTCGTGTATGGCAAAGAATACTAGTGTTCAGAGAAAGTACTGATTTAAAGAAAATTAATGTAAAGGAAAAATATGAAAAACTGGAGTCAACTTTCAAGTACAATACCTCAGATTCGAATGAAGAAGGGTTCGGCACTGTTGCGCTCGACCTTTCAATTGTATTCAAATTTTAAAAACACTAATTTAAGGTTCTGAATTTAACCTACAAGAGGTGCATATAATTTTGTCAATCTTTGTCAGTAGAGAGGACTACCACACTTTCTTTTATTCTGAAATGTTTCTGTCGTATTGGCTATAAATGGTAAAAAATGTAAATTTTAGTTTATCACATGTGGTTTATATGTCTAATATATCGCTGTTTTGGAGGGAAAAATTTAAAAGACAATAAGAAGCGTTCTCGTTTACATTTTTAGTTTGGACCACTCTCCTTTCTCCCGATAAATATTTTTAAAATAATACTTGTTAAGTTTAAATTTTCTAAAAATGTATTCGTAAAATGAATTCTCCCGTGAAATGTGATGAGAACATGTAAATAAATTTAGTAAAATTTCAAAATCAAATGTATATGAAATGGGGCATTGCCCCTGTAGCCGGCCTGAATGTGCCACTAATACATGGTAACTTTATTATATTTATTTCTTTTCTCATTTCCATTCTAAAAAAAAATTAAAACGAAGTCATAATGAATCATGGCCTATAATTATCTCAGTGAAAGATTGATAGTCATTTATTCTAGAATTAAAGATATTCCACAAACTTCAACTTTTTATTCCTAAGTCTTTGTTTTGGACGACACTAAATAGCTCAATTCCGGCACAAAATCACCGGCAAAGGTGGCTCAGAGCATTAACTGATGTGTCTGCAACGCCTCTGACCGGGAGATCCTGGGGTTCGAGTCCCAACAACTAAGTCGAATGCAGCGGTGTGTGGAGGAGAATTTTAGCGGCCGGCTGCTCTGGTCGGTAGTTTTCCGTGGTTTTTCGATTAACACCAGGCGAATGCCGGAGCAGTACCGTAACAAACGGGTCATGGATTACGGGCTATCTTTCCTTCCTCTTCGTTGACCTTCCCTCTCCCTTATGTACACACACACTTACACTCACATGTCGGAAGCTTAAAGCTTGTCCCGACTGGGGCGGTGCCACGCTGGTGGGAGATATCTGGGTGGGGAAAATCCCCGGTTCCGGATCTCGCCAGCCAGCGGGGGAAGATCAGCGCCACCTCCCGAGGATGTAGTATGTTCTACACTTACGGGAGTAATGACCTTAGACGCTGATGTGCCCGGAATTCCCAATCAGTCAATAAAATCCGGCACCAAATCGGGGTGAATTGTTGAAGCAGCGTATCCGCAAACGCAATCCTTTAGCAGATAACTAACAGTAATTAATAAATAAGGCTTAACTAACAGCCAGCAAAGCAAAAGTAGAATAAGTAAAAGCAAATTAAAAATCTTCGTTAAACGGATAAGCGTATTTCTTTCAAAAAGATGACCTTCATGATACTACAAATTTGACAGAGCAAAATGCAATTGAACATATTTCCAATGTGACATCTCTTCACTTCCGTTTTACGTATGATTGAAATACGTAAAAATATTATTCTTAAAACTCTACTCAGCATGCTTCTTAATATTTCTTTTCTGCCATTTTGCATGGTATTCGAAAACCATTGAATCGTGTCGTGAACTGTAACTGTAATGTTGGCTCTAAATAATATTGCCCTTCAAACTTTGATTCATGAAGGTTCGTCACACTCGAACTAAGGTGATGAGTTGAGCCTGTGGCTGTTGAGTGTTTGCGGGCGTGTGTGTGACGCGGTGCGTTTGTTGGCAGGACTGTGCGCGGGTCAGTCGGCGCGAGACCGCCCCCGCCACTCCCCAAGCAGAGGTAAGTGAACGCAGTCGCTCCCGCTCCCCCTCTCCCCCAATCTCCCCCCAACCTCACTCCCACTCCGCACCCTGCGGAAGGGACCTGTCGAAATAAATTTTCTCCTTTTTACGCAGTTAAAATAACGGCATGATGGGGAAAATTAAATAAACTTATCCTTAATTTTAAATATTTTATTTCGTGATTTTCATTTATTTGGATCTTTGGGTTTAAAATTGCGTCAATGTTTTTTATTAAGTTTTTTTATGACATTCTATTTTTTAGACTGAAATTTTTCGAAAGTGTATGTTTCTGGGTGTTAAAGAATTTTTAATTGATCAAACCATTTCAGTTCTTTCATTTTTTTTAAAAACTGTGCTATTGAAAAATGAAAATAGACACTTTGAGATATTGAAGTTTTGATGTAAGTAAATAATATACAATATTTCATTAATTCTTAATCTGTGACCTAAGACAGCAGGTTCACAGGCAAATTTTGAGAGGGGAAATTAAAATGTTTTTGTCGAACATATTTTGTAAAATGACACAGGCTACATTCAACTCGTGCATGGATAAGATTTTATTGGTTTTCATTATTATCCGAATGTATTGTTCCTTGAAAGTTTCGTGACAAGTTATAATTGTTTCCGAAACATTTTTAAAGGGGGGATTTGCCTCATTTTTTCCCCTGTGGATCGGCGCCTGAATAAGATATCGTACTTGTTTAAAATTTGAACCATTGCATATGTTCTTTTTGTCGTTCTCCTGTGTCTTCATACAAAGTATTCTAACTCCGCTTCTCTCTCCCTGCGCCGTCCTAGTTCCGCCCTCCCGCTCGTCCTCAATCTCCCGTGTCTGTCCCCGTCGTCCCCTGTCCAGCTAGTAACGCCTTGCAAACGCCCCTTCAGTCCCGGACCCGTCTACCTTCTGCATCCCCTTTCCCGCGTACATCTCACCAGGACCTGCTTTCTTGTAAGTGCGTGATCGCCCTACCTCTCTTCCCGTTTGGAAGAGCTGTAGAGCGGAGTGGATTGACAGGTGTGTGTGGTAGAAGCCGCCCTCTCGGCGCCCCTGGAGAGCGCTGGCCTTCGTTCTCTTCCAGCCGCCCTCTGTCGTGTCCGCTCTTTGCTCCGTTGATTTGCAGGTGCAGCCAAGGCAGCCGCAACCGCCCCGCCCCGCCCCGCCCCGCCCCGCCCCGCCCCGCCCCGCCCCGCCCCGCTCCGTCCCGCTCCGCCCCGCCCCGCCCCGCCCCGCCCCGCTCCGTCCCGCTCCGTCCCGCCCCGCCCCACCCCGCCCCGCCCCTCCCCGCCCCGCTCCGCCCCGCCAGGCCCCGCCCCTGGCGCCTGTGTTGTGTTTCTGAGGGTCTCTTTTGCAGCGGCGTCCGCCCCCGCGCCCCCGCCCGCGTCGACTCGCTCGCTCTCGCGGGGCACCTTGCGGAAGGCGGGGGCCCGCAGGGGCGACATGGACCCCGAGGACGAGTGGGGAGCGGCGCCGGCCCCCGAGGTGCACCCCCTCAGTGTGTCGACGCGGTGGTACGGCCTCGCCAGCGCCCGAGGTACAGACCCCCCCTCCTGCGTAGTCGCTGTCGCCGCCGCAGCCGCCGCCGCCGCCAGCGCCGCGGAGTAACCGCTCCTCTAAACCGCCCCCGCCCCCGCTGTAACTCGGTTGTAACCCTGGCGCGGGCCGGCCCCCGCGTGGAAGGACTGCTTGCCTCCCGCTCGCCGCTAGAGCCAGTATGCAGTTGGAGTTGGTGGACTGTAGTTGGCATGGAGTGGATATGGCGTGGTGTGTCTCCTTTTGTAGTGTTGAACTTTCCTTGGTTTTGTGGTGATGAGTAGTGTGGAAGATTTTAATAGTTATATGTTTCTTATTAACAGTAACAATACTAATTGGTACTGTGCAGTATCATCATTGTATTTGGTAAACGGTATACTTTTAACAATAATAACCACCAAAAAGATGATATTTCTTGATGGCCATCTCTTTGTTGAAGTTTTTGCCTGACTGAAAAATAATCTAATAGATCTAATATATAACAAAACTATTTAATATCAAAATTAATATTTTAGAGAAAAATATTTTTGTTATAGGACTTCGAAATTCAACTCCCCTTATAAAAAACTTTGGATAATTTTTACTCTTCGCTTTCATGTTGAATTTCTTGAAGTCATAAGCTTCATCACAATTTTACTACTCATTGAATCTAATTGTAGCCTATATTTATTTGAAAATTGATCTGATTATTTGAGTAATCATCTGTTGTTTTCTCACATTTTGCGTAAATGAAAATTCGTTTCTAAATTCATTCAAATTATATTATTTAAAAGTGTAATGAAAAATTGAAATAATTTATTATTCATTGCTTTGTCTATGTCACACATATCTCTAGACTATAATAATGGAAGTCAGACGTGAGCTGGCAAGTAATAAAGAGAAATATCATAATATATAAAAGACATATGGCATGAATTTTGGATATCATGAACCGTGAGACTTTGCCTGATGAAATTAGGGTGACACAAGATCAGCAAACTCTTCATTTTGTCATATATCGCGCGTCAATTACAGTGGTAAAAGCATCAGGAATAGACTGTGACCAGTTGGCGCAAAGGCTGCGGAGAGATCCGCTGATGCTCCCATGGGAGGCGCGCCTTGTTCGAAGCACTGGAAATTGGAAATGTGATGTTGCCCAAATGATTAGTTATGCCAATGATATTCGATCAACAAAACTGGTGAAACTGGCGTGAAACTGAAGTGAAACTGCATTGTGGGTATATCTGGAACCACTATCAGCAACACAAACTGCTTCTGACATAAATGTAACTTCAAACTAACTTCTCCCCATAACACGTTACACACAGTTTTTAACTGTTTTTGACGTAAATAAATAAATGTGAACGGATAACTGCAGGAAGGAACCTTTGAACTTGAAGCTAGACAGGTAATTCAAGCGATGCTGGGCGAGGAAACGTATAGGCAAGAGGCAAGCAAGGCACATTGACCGAAGTAAAATGAAGGAAGAACTTTCTGAGAAATTTTCCTGAAGGATACGAAAAATGTTGAAACAAAACTGAATGGAAAAATATTATCAAAGCTATTAATACCTCTCCTATTATTACTCATTTGTCATTATTAAGTGGAGTTGAACCGATATTGAGAACACACAAGGGAACACACAACGAAGTATTCAGTTGAACGCACTACATTAATCAGAAATATGGTTGAGAGCGAATTGTTGGGTATTAGCAATCAACATTGTGAATTTCATGCAAATGATTTTTTCCGTACGCAGCAATTACATTAGATCTGCATTAAGCAGTTTATGAAGTAGATAAATTTACACCTTTAGAGCTATCACAATAAGAGGTTGCTGACTTTACATGCAGTGCTCGTCAACAGCTGGATTCATGGATAGAGAAATCTCTTCAAGACATACACATGAGTGAGTCAAACGCATGTCGACATGAAAGCGTCGAACATCTGTCTCACACCAGGACAGATCTTCCCAAGTTACGAAGGTCACTCCAAAAGTTTTCAGAATGAACAACAAACACTGTTAGATGGAAGTATTATTTACAAGCATCAATTGAGTATCTCAACATGGCTATTTGTATTAAAATAGTTGAACCTCAGTCAGCAAAGATGGATCTGAAGCGAAAGCATTTCAGAGCCTTTTTTTCTGTTACGACTTTAAAGTTGATTTAGACGAGAAAATACACATCGGGAGATTAAAGCGCGCGTTTCCTTTGCCCCTGAGAAGTCACTGCCGAACGATGGTTTGCCGAATTCAAGAGGGGAAGGAACTGTCTCGAGAACGAAGACCGTTCTGGCAGGCCCAGATCTGCAAAAACGATGGAATTGTGTTGAAATTAGAACATATGGCCAAGGAATTGATTTATTGATCGATTTACATATGTTCTGATTCAGGAAGCCTTACGTATTGGAACAGTAACAATTAGACACATCCAGTAAGAAAAGCTTGTCAGGAAGGTCTTACATGACAGATGAGTAAAAAAGAGCGCGAGAGGATTGGTACGACATTTGTCAGTGTGAGTCTTCCCAAATGGAAATCCCCCTTCCAAAAAAACAGGAAATCAAGAAGTGTTGGGAAGATGGATATTTTTTTCTTCTAGACTAATGACCATATTTCGAACGCGCCACTCAAGGAACAAATGACAGTATAACATTATTCACCACAATTTCCTTGCCCAAATTTGAAGAGCTGAGATAGAACTGTCAAAAATCAGGCCTGCTTGGAATCCTCCTCCACTATGACAACGCCTCATTCTACATGGTCTGAAATAATGAATTTCTGACAGGATTAAGATTGAAAACTTTGTCTCATCCACCTTATAGTCCGGTTATGACGCCGTGTGACTTTTTCATTCTAATGTGAATGAAAATCATCTTCATAGTTTTGAGTCGGCTCAAGCTATAGTGACTGCATACGAATATCAAGTTCCCACCATCCCAAAAGAAGTGTGGCGATCGGCGCATGATCCAATTGGACGTTGAATATAAATGTAGTGAAGAGTGCTTCAGCAAGATGTGAAGATAAGAACATGTTATCTTGATTCTGACTGGTATTCTCAAAATTTTTGAAGTGACATTCGTATGTTGGCCATTCAGAACCAAGTTATGGCGACACGAAGCTTTTTGAAGCTTAATTGATAAAACCAATTAGATAGCCTCTGTAATTGATATTGAAGTTCCTTGGACCCATAACATCAGGAAAACTGAATTAGAGAAGATCAGGAAGTATGAGGAGCTTGCAATGGAATTAAAACAGATCTGGCGGTTGGTGAAAATCCATAATATGACTTGGTGAATTCATCGGAAGGAGTGCTGTCAACAAATTTTAAAAATAAGTTGAGAAATTTGGAACTGCCAAAGAAAATTGCAAACTGTTGGACAAAAGGCAGTTTTACTTCAGACGTGCATCTTTGTTCGAAAGTTGTTACAGTAAGTTCAATTGGGATAGGGAGAGATCCCTTGTTATAAGAGCTGAATCTGATTCTTAGATACCAAAGACAGATTCTCTATACCCAGTTTCTATTGAGCAAGAAAACCGATGATGATGATTTAGCATTTTGGGTCGATTGTCCGACATTGCCGGCTAGCTAACGGTGTCCCCCATGTCTGGGCCTAGTTTAATTCCCAGACTTGAAGGTAAGAGAGACGTGTGGCAAACAAACACAATCTCATCAACACAACTTGCTAATTCTGCCTACCTGAGCTTATCTTCGTCACAAAGCTACAGAAATTGAGGCGATTTTGAAAAAATGCTACAACTCTATTTTTGCTTTGACCGAGAACCAGTTACCAAGACCACTACAGAAAGCTAGTACGCTGCCCATGAGCAATCATAGAGGCTGATGATGAGGATGATAATAGTAATAATAACAATCATAATAATAAAAATAACATTAATGGTAATAAATTTATAGTATTTCTTTCATAGCCCATTTATTTCCTACAAAACATATAAATTACTACCTACTATCTATAAAATCAGGAAAATATCAGAATGATAAGAAAAGAAAAAAGGAAAAATATTTTCTGAAAGTATTTTATGGCTATAATTATTAAGTGATCATCAAAAGTAAATGTATGATTTTTATGTCTCAGTGAATCAGTCATTTTAAGTATAATTTTCATAGGTAGGCCTACATTTTATTAGGATTGTATTAAAGTATTTTTCTGGAAAATTAGTGAGACCATTTTCTCAAAGAATTGCTGTTCTAATTTAGAATATTATTATTACGTTCTTTAAGAATTAGTAAAATGATCAAAAATGAGTACTTCAAATTAGTTCAGCAATAATTGTTTTTTCTTGACACATTAGTGCTGTATCTCAGAACAAAACAAATTTCCCTTTTTTTTCTATTTTGAAATGTTAGTTTAAAGGTTATTTACTTGTTAAACTCTCTTTTCACAGTTATGGCTGGTTGTCCAGAATAACTTCAGCAAGCTGAAATTGTGAATCTTTTATTTCCTTTTATTGGAAGAACCATAGTTTCAATGAACATGGTTTTCAGTAGCTGTGACTTACAATACTGTGGTACCAATGTTCTCAACTTCCTCCTTTACTACAGGTTATATACCTCATCGCACACATCCCTGTGAACAGAGTTCTTGTTACCCTGCCACTGGAAACTTGCTTATCGGGCGTGAAGCCCGACTATGGGCTTCATCAACATGTGGTCTAGAAAAGGAGGTAAAAATAACTTGAAGATTTATTATGTTAAAGAATATATAGTATATACCCCATCATTAAGTTGATATCAAAATCACATCCGTGCACTAAGAAGTTTAAGAAAATGAATCTGCACGTACCCTCTAATAAACAGGATACAACATAAATGCCATTTACACAAGGATGCTGGGCAGTGTTATTAACTTTTGCATAACTATTTTATTATTCATTTGTCTTTCCATGTATGAGAATCCAAATTCTTTATGTATACAAGTGTTGAGGAAACTTGAGGGAGGTTTGAGTCACATTTTAGTTAATAATTTTTTCATGATTCCTTTTGATGATAAACAATTTTTGGGGGGATGTAAAGGTCTTAGGGGTCTTATACAGGTCTTATAATAGTATAAATATATTAACCCTTTTCCAGTTAGTATAATTTGTCATACACTGTAAATATGCAGTTATGGGTCCAACCTCCTAATGTATTGGTCTTTTGACTCACACCCCCCTCTCATGAAATAATTACAGCAAATGATAAGTTAATTAAGTAATGAATAAGTTTAAATTAATTCATTAAAGAGAATCAAACATAAAAGCATTTATTATAAAAAACGTTATCATATGAGATCCATATTTATAATAACAACAATGATGTAATGTCAACTGTAAGTTCATTGTTCATTGTTCAAAAATAGATTAATTGTTCACTGAAATAATATTAATAATGAACAGAAAGAATAAATAGTAAAAAATATTAATTGTACATATTTAAGAAAAAAGTAGAATTAAAATTGAAAAAAACAACTATGTAATAATAGTTCCATACTAATCACTGAAACATTAAATTTTTATTATGGGAAGCACAGTCTCCCTTTTATCTCTCCTAATGCACATTTAAATGTGAAAAATTGAAATCAAATTTTTGTGTCAATGTTAATCTTGCGGTTCCAATGTGCCTGGTAGGTTTTGGTAGTTCTTTAGTTCTTCCATTGCGTTTTGGTTCCTAGAAAAGTAGCATATATTCAAATGAAACCCTATTATGAACTCTACAGTTGTGTATATGCAAAATTTCATCATAATTGTATTGCTAATAGCATGGCCATGTAGTAGGTCAAACTTCCTTCAATTGGGTCAAACCTCTCTACCAAGCTTCATTGTATTATGTTTTGAAAAATTAATTTATGGTTATATTATAATGCTTTGTTATTACTATATACTTTTCTAGTACCTTGCCATTAATATTGTATCGTTTCATCATTTAATTTCATTCACAAACTTGTTACCGTTATCATTCCAGAAAAAACAAATAAACACAATTTTATTGCATTAAACATTAAAATGCTTTTAACTTCTCTTTCATGGCTTCAGCAAGTGCCCAAAATCACTGATGTAGGACCCGTTGTAGTTTCTTAATCTAATACCATGGGGTAGCAAGTACTAATAAATAAAAGATGATTTAACAAGGGGTGTCAAGTTTCCTCTATAGTTTTACCTCCCAAGTTTCCCCTATACTCACTGAGAAAGGGTTCACACGATTTATTGCAATAAAATTGTTATGCAAGTTTTGTCAACTAAATGAGTGTAGGACCTATTTGCTGTTGTTATTTTTACTTGATTGAGCAAACGCGAAGGTCATTTGGTTTTGCTTCTGTACAGTTAATATAACTTTTCTCCCTACTAAATTGTACTAAAAGTTTTTCTGTTTTTGATACTAAATTAATAATATAATTAAATAAATGCTCTGAATTTTTCATATTTACAGGAGCGGTATTGTATAGTTTCACATTTGGAAGATCGAAAAAAATGCTTCAGGTGTGACTCCAGAGATCAATACATTAATAATCCAGCGAGAAGTCACCGGATAGAAAACATTGTTTACAAAAATTTTCCTGGGTATGATTATAATTGATTTTGTGAAATGTTCTTGTTATTGTACATGATTTTAGAATGCTCAGTAATGTTTCTGTGTTTTAACTTGAATGTTTAGCACTAACGAGCGTTCATGGTGGCAATCTGAGAACGGAGTTGAAAATGTTACAATTCAGTTGGATTTGGAAGCAGAATTTCATTTTACACATATGATCATTACATTTAAAACGTTCAGGCCTGCGGCCATGCTGATAGAACGGTCTTATGATTTTGGAAGATCATGGCAAGTAAGTAATTAAAACTTAGGTGAAGTATTTTTCAACTTTTTGGTAACTTATTTCCTTTGTTTAAAATTTCATTAACTGAAAGACCAGAGGCACTGTTGAGTGATAATTACAATTTTGAAGTGAATATTTCAAGCATAGATTAATTTTGCAAAAATTTGAGTTGTATTTTGTATTATTCTGTAGCAAAATGAGTCCTTTAATTTTATTTATAAAATATTACCAAAATTGAATTATTATTTAGTGACTGATGTTATATTTTTAGGTTTATAGGTATTTTGCTCATAACTGTGATGCAGCTTTTCCCGAAGTTCCAAAGACAAAGCCAACAACATTGACAGATGTTGTGTGTGAATCAAGATACTCAAATGTTGCACCCTCAACTGGAGGAGAGGTGAGAGAAAAACACATTTTTGTGTGACTAGCTGATCCTGTGAAGCATTAGCAGGGAAAAGTGAGTTTGACACCATCTTTGTGTCATTCCTGTACATTTTTTCACTGTCTCCTTTTCCCTTAACTTTTAAAAACTTTTTTTTTTAAAAATAAATTTATTTTATTTTTTCTAATGGTTTCTTTTTTGCTTTAATTTACCTTCGACTGAAATGGTTGAAATTATTTTTTTACTATTCCTTCACAAGATTATGTAACAATTAATGTAAATTATCCCATTCCTGGAATATATTTCATGTTCCATGTTTTCCTTATTGTTAAAAGATATTGCAACTTTTCTGCTCAAGATAAATTTTTGCCATTGAACATGACAATTATTTCAGTGAATGTTAATGAGCTAGTGAACTTATTCCCTAATTTGTTATGCTATTATTTTTATTTTGCAGTTTACTTTTGTTTTATAATATGGATAGTTTCATATTGTAAATTATTCTCAAAATTCTGCTGATGACACCCAATTATTGGAGGTTGCTTTGTGTAAACGGAAATATAAGAACATTAATTGAAAATATTAAATTGATTTTATAATATATATTGATGTATTTATGTTACAGATAATATTTCGAGTTTTGTTACCAAACTTACATATAGATGATCCATATTCTCCTGAAGTACAGAATTTGTTGAAAATGACGAATCTACGAATTAACTTCACAAAATTACATACACTTGGGGATGACCACCTGGACAATCGACAAGAGATACATGTAAGTATAGTATAGAAGTGCAGAGAATAAGATGAGTGTGGAGAGCTGTGACAAATCCAGGGGGACAATGACGGCCATGCCTTTCCAAGTGAACAATTACCGCATTGATGCCAAGGATGACCGCATTGATGCCATCCCATTATGAAATTATGCTTTCAAAAATTACAGGCCACATTTTTTTATTTTTCAGAAATGCCTGTTCATAATCATGTAAAAATTATCCATATAAAATATTAAATTATCTTAAATGTTAGAATTACTACGGAATAATTGCATAAAAATGTGTGAAAAATTAGTTGTGCAACGAAGACTAATTCGAAGGTGATTCCTTCCAACACTTCTGGGAAGTGCCGTAAGGCGCCGTGTCTTTGAAGCGTGGGTAACGCCGTTGCGAAGGCAGGTTCCTGGGGTCAGCGTATCGACTCCGCGGCCGTCCAGTTGCGTTCGAGGGATTGGTTTCCACGCATCTTGTGGATCGTTCCCAAACGTGCTCGTCGCATCCCGGAAAATAATTGATTTTTGACATGTAGAGTTGAAATGCTAGGGGACTGAATGAGTTGGCCCTCTGAGTCCACCTAAAATTGGCTACTTTTTGACAGAAAAACTATTATTGTCGGGCCCTAGTCACAAAAAAGGGAATAAATCTTATTCACATATGTTGACATTACTTCCTCTAGCACGTTGCGTAGACAGAATTGGTGTTTTATGGGTTCTTGATACCAGGGGCGGTTCCATCCGATGATTTGGGGGTGGGGGGATCAGAGATTTTTGTTAAATAATAGACATATTAGTTATATTGTATTTTTGTAGTGTATAGAAGATTCTATACAAAATTAATTTTTTAAATAATTACACAATTCCAAGATACATATTTAAATCAATTTTGCCAAATAAAGGGAGATAAAAAACGAAAACTCTAGGCATTTTTTTGGGGCGGGGCTGGCTATGCTCCCCTGGATCCACCACTGCGTGATACAGAAAATTCTATTGATCGCCTTCTATCTGTCCGCCCGCCCGTTCTAAACCGTTCACGGGATTTTCCAAAAGGATTTAAAGAAACTCAATGCTTTGCGAGTTTGAAACGGATATTTTGATTTTTGGGGGTACTTTATATAAAACCTCTACAATATTTTCAACATTTTCTCAAAAAAAGCTCCAAATATTTTGATTAAACTTTGTCCTGGGATAGCATAAAGACGCTATCCGAGAATGGCGTAGGTCTTGTTAGGTCTAGTTGAAATGTGTAAATTTTCTAAAATTTCAAAAGTTCAAATTTATTACGGCGGCTTTCCCTCTCGGATAGGATTATTTGTGGCTTCTACAACCTCCATGTGCGGCTGTTTCAAGTGTCAAAGGTTTGGGCATACACAGCAACGATGTACGTCGGTGCGGGAAGTGCGGTCCACATCCCTGCGCTACAACACCGCACTGTCAATTGTGAATTCGACCATCTAGCCAACTACAACCAGTACCCTACCTCTCTCCGGAAAAGAGATTCAGATAATTCGAGTTACCGAAAAGGTTTCCTTTTGAAGCCAAACGCCGACACTAGGCTAGAAATCCAGTAGGCCTGTCACGGTCCTCCTCCAGTGCCCTAAAGACTAAGTCCTCAGGGGTAACAGCAAGTTGTCAAACACAACGTGCTTCTGCTCTAATAGCGCCCTTCACTCGTCAATGTCCGCCTGTAGACTTCCCTGAAGATACGACGTGCATTCAAGGTGGTAAAGTGATAATACCTACGAAGTATAAGAAACCTAGCAAACACTCCACCAGCCACCGATGACTTCTACTGAGCTCCTTCTGGAAATCGATTCCAGCCCAATATCGCCGCCGAACAAAAATTCGTTATCGAAGTCCCGCCCACCTCTCACTATTTCCGACGCTCACATCGAGCGATCCTCCAGCCCCTGTACATCTCAGTCACGTGTGGTAAATCCCGGGAAATCCACCCTGCATAGACTCTGCTCTAGACGAGGAGCACCAAGAGAGTTCCTCTATAACCTTTCAGGAGAGAAAGGAAAAAATATACCAAAGAAATACTTCCATTCAATGGCTGACTCATGGAATTCAAACGGCTTTCGTGCACATTCAGAAGAATTGATATTGATAATTTCTCGCCATAGACCATCCATAGTGTCTCTCCAGTAAATTCATCTTCTTCCCCATCATCCCCTTTGCCTTCGCGGTTTTTGCATCTATCGGTTTGATCAAGATGACGGACTTAGTGCTCACGGTGGTGTCGCGGTACTTATCCGTGACTCCCTGTTCTCTGAGGGACAGAACGTTCGAACCAACTTTCAAACCGTATGCTTTCGGATACACCTACCGTCCTTTTCGCTAACGGTGCGCAATATAAACATTTCTCTTGGTCAAGTCATGTGTGACGAACCATATTACAAAATTAAAGTAAAAACTTTAAAAGTATTCATTTTCACTACATGGCCCGAACCCAAGCAACCGAGCGGGAAAAATCGCCGCGTTGGGAAAGAAATAACTCTTCGGAAAACATACTGGCAAATCTGGACATGACATTGAGTACTTCCAAAAACACCAGAATCGTATATATACGAAACGTACGAAGCGTCAGTATTCAGTTCTGTGCCGACATCGCCCGTGTCAGGTTCGCCACAAGCCCTCACGCCGCCGACCGTCTTTCCAGCCATGAGCCAAGAAGGGGCCGCGACACCTCTGCAGGGAGAGATCGGTGCCGTGGTAAGCAGCTGACGCCATCAGGAGTGCCTCTCGACTTCCCTTCTTCCTCTATCTTCCCTCTCTCCTTCACGTACTCTTTAAATTATGTAAAAGTGGTGATGGTTAGGGTATAAACATTAAATCTACATTGCAACGAGCTTACTTGTAATCATTTTCCCCTCACTCTTCCCCCAACCACTCAGTTCCTTAACGTGAAAGATCTGCTGCGTGAATTCGCATGAAACTAGCATTCGCACAGGAGGGACGTCACACGTGCCCCAAGAACAACGTGAAGATGTGTTTTCTCAGTTGCCCGCCCCTTTCCTTATTGTGGGGCACGTTAATGCACACAATTCCATCTTGGGTGGCACAACGCCCTGCCGGAGAGGAAATATACTTCAAAATATTGACAAAAAGAACACAATTCTTCAGAATACTGTTGACACATTTTCCCGTGTCTTCAAACACTCTCGTCCGTTGATCTGGCTCTGCAGTCCATCTCTCTCCACCATCTTCGAGTGGGCTGTTCTTGGCGACCTGCGTTCCTCATTCCGGTCAATTTCGATATTCCCGACCTACACGTTGCCCGTCCTCCTGCCTGGCTAAACCACTGAGCTGAGTGGGATAAGTCCGAGAAAGCAATGCGGATATTGGAAAACTGCTCAAGCGATATCGATTCTATGGTTGCCCGTTGGACCGGCGCCGTTCTGCTGGGTTCTGCGGGATGCCGATCTGCCGTTATGCGGCCTCAATTACCGTCCCGAAGTCGTTGGGTCCCCCACGATATCCTCCCGTGCCATGGTGGAATGCCGACTGTGCCACCGCGATGCGTGATCAGAAGCTGTCACTGGCAAAGCTTACTAGTAGGTTCCCAACCATGGATAATCTGATAAATTATAACAGAGTCCGAGCGAGATCTCGATTGGCCGAACGGGAATGTAAGGCCGCGTCCTGGAGAGCCTATGTTTCGTCACTGTCTACAGAACGCCCCCAACAAGTATGGCGAAAGGTTCGACAGATCGGAAGAACACAAGCTTCGCCGTCTGTCTCAGGGCTTGTGGGAAATAAAAATCTCACCTCACCAGAAGATATAGTTCAAGAATTGGCCTCTTTTTATGAGCATATCTCCATCCCAGCACACTACACTCCCGGCTTTCTGAAGACCAAAAGAAGAATGGAGAATTGCAGTTTAGATTGCTCCACGTGCGTGGAGGAAGATTACAATGCTCCTTTCCCCATGGATGAATTTTCCTGTACCCTCGCCTGCGCGAAAGATTCTGCTCCAGGACCAGACCAGATCCATAATCAACTGCTTCAACACCTACCAGAAACGCTCGATCTTTTCTCCTTCGCATTTTCAACCTGATTGGGGTTGAACATTCCGTACCAAGGAAGCGTGAAGCCATTTTTATTTCAATCCCTAAAGAAGGAAAGGACAGAACAATCCCCTCAAGTTAGCTCCCAATCTCACTCACAATCGGCGTATGTAAGCTTTTAGAGCGAATGGTATACACAGGCATGTTCTGGCTACTGGAATCTATTTACACCATTTCAATGTGATTTCAGGAAGCACAGGTCAACCATGGACCTCTTAGTCTCCTTTGCCACACAGATCTCCCCTTTTTTCGCGCTACAACACCTGGTAATATTTTTCGACATAGAAAAAGCGTATGATACCGCCTGGCATTCTTGGGCACTGGGCTGACTGCATTCAGCGTCTCATAGGGAGTGCAGGAGTGCTATGGTCTGCAGATCCGCTGGCGTGTGTGGTGGGCGCGTGCGGGCTCATTCAGTCGAGCTCGCCTTTGGAAGCAATCGGCCACTTGCATACAGCGTGACTCACTGCGCGCGAGGTGGGCCCCGCATGTGCTTTTTTTTTTTTTTTTTTTTTTTTTTTTTTTTTTTTTTTTTTTTTTTTTTAATTTGCCTTATTTTACGTGGCGAGACTCGGGCCATCAGGCCCGCTCTTCCGTCTTACCACACAAATTTCGCTACGCTCCTTTCCCGGAAGGAGGTACAATATTTCTTGGGCGAGAAACAGGCGGTTTGAATTTAGCTCAGAGGCGTCATTTAGGCTTGAGGATCTTTTACATGCAAGTAAATCTACTAACATGGGACAGCCGGCTTTACTTTCCCTCCGAAGGAAGGCGTACGAAGGATTTTTTTCGCCCTTAATAATCCACGGCTTCGATCGGGTTTGAACCCGCGAACTTGGGTACAACAGTCCGGTACGCTAACCGTTACACCATCGCCGCCGCCAAATTGGTTCTGCTGTGGTCTCCAGTGGTCTTAATTTGTTCAGAAATTGAATCTGCTGTTATCGCAATAATTTTCCAAAATCAAAGAATGTAAAATAGATTTTCAAAACTGGTTTATCAACATTTTTCTCGCAGTCTCCCAAACGTTGCCATGCTCTGGACAATGAGATTAAAAAAAGGCTTCTAAAAGCAGCTCCCACTATATGGAATTACAATACAGTAGATTAGTTCAAACTGTGTATGAGAACCTCTTATAAGTTTGTTTGAAAATATTGTCGAAGGTGACAGTGATTGGGTTGCAGAAGCTCTCACGTCATCCAGAGGATTTTAGAGTTACTGAGATTTGGAGTCAATTTTCTTCTTCTTCTTGTTTTTAATGAAATTTTCCCTTAATAGAAGACCTATTCAATATTTTGCAAAGTAAGAGTTGGATACTGTGTAACACATTGGATACAATGGATATTGTGTAACACAAATAAACAAGTTTCAGAACTTAATAAAAGCAAAAAGGGATTGTTTGGAATAAACCTTTAGGCATTCGAGACATCAGAACCAAGATTCAAAAGACTCCGTCTTGATAATTCTGGTGATATAAAGCAGTTATCGCAGACTTTTCTGTGAAATAATTGATAGCATTGTAGAGCAACTAAACATGAGGTTCTACAATTTTAAATCCCCGATGTTTTTAGAACTCACTAATTTCGAGAACTATAACGAAAAGCCCTTCCCACAAAATGCACTAGATTCATTAATAGAGCGCTATGGAACATAAATTCTCGGCTACCCGGGAGACGCCGCGTCGTTGGCTGGGAGGCCGACGTTTCACCTTCACCTTCAGGCTTCCTCAGGGCAGTGACTCAGTGACAAAAATATAACAACAAATATTTGTGATATTTTATCAAGCACACTTACGTCGGTGCACTGGGAACAATGGAAAGATCCTCACTCCTATAAATCTTACCTTTGATATTATCTGAAATTTGATCAATATAATAAAATTATAAATTTTGCTAGATAGAAATTAGAATGAAGAAAAAGTTTCGAATTTTTACAACTTTCGAACAATCAGGGTTTCCAACGAAAATGAGACCTGCACCATTCGGATAAATACTATCTTTCTTTCACACTATCGAACAACAAAATTTAATAAAAAACATTATTTTTTTGTTTCTTTTTATACTGTGCCAGTGGCTTATTGTAATGGAAAATAAATAGCTAAATTTTCAAATGATTAAACATTCATTCATTTTTGCAATTTATTTTTAAATAGATATTACATAACTGGTATAAAAAGTATTACATAACTATTTCTAAACGCGAGAAAGTACGTGTTCTTTTAGCAACACTAGTTGATAATTGCCGAAACATAACTTAACTAGATTAAAATATATTTTTGTCCTAAGGAAAAATTTGTTTTAAAACTATTAGATCTTCGAAAAATATAATTTACAATTGTTTGAAAGAGCGAGAAGCTTTCGGTAATTTCATTTCCTGTTGCAATGGACCACTCCACCCAACGCAGTCCCTCTTTGATAAAAATATGTTAGGCATTTAATGTGATCTTGACTCAACTTGTGCTCGTTGTTTCTCGAGTGTGCATGACTCCAATCGCAAAACATCTTTGGAAAATGATCGGTTAGGTAATCCAACCGGCTTACAAGCGAAACAAAATATCCCTCCTTTGGCTGGCGGAAAGCAAAGCTACCGACAAGAAGCAGTATCTTCGTTCGGTTTCTTCCGTTTAAAATAACGACCCTTACACTGAGAAGTATGTTGTTGTACAATGTAGTAAACATTTCAGAAAACAATAATGTAGTAAATACAATTATTCCTGTGGTAAGATTCACTAAACATGATTTAGTTTCGTTTAGTAAATCAGACAATTCAAAATCGTAAGTGAATGAATAAAGAGAATTTTCAGAGGCACTATACTTGTTTCGAAGATAAAATCATTCAGTGAGATCTACGTTTCATGTCGTCACACTACTAAACACTGTTTAGTAAGCGCGCGTTCTCATCCATCTGACAAATTCGGAAGGTTATAGAGCCCATGTGAAGTGTGAGAATTCAACGCTCTATATAGAATTATACGCTATATAAATGTCGTGTTTAATATTTTATTGATTTTAAATAATTATTATGTTATATTCTAAACTAATGGTAGGAATGCCGTCGGTAGCCAAATGTCGGCAGCCTGGCTTCGTAGCAGTTCTGTTTGGCTACGGTCTCTGAGGTAATCGAGGTTGAGGAAGTAGGGAGAGTCCAAGGGACCGTAGGATGGGGGACCGCTCGGGACTCCAGTTGCTTCCTGTCTGAAGGAGTAGAAAGAAAGTACTCCCTTTCACGATTCATGTTGTTATTTTCACTGCAATATGTCTTGTAAATATTAGTCAATGCAACGATTCGTTTAGTTATTCAACAATTTTCAACAATATAACAACAATAATACAACAACAATATTCAACAATTTAACAAGTCAACGCAACGATTCGTTTAGTTATCTCCACAAGATGCCATTCGTCACGGGTATGATCTTTTAGTGAATATTTCTGTACGTGCATTAGTGTGTTTAACTACTAAACAGCAAGTTTCGTGAACGTGACTATGCACTTTCTTCTTCCAAACTGTAATATTCCGTTTAGT
This sequence comes from Gryllus longicercus, assembly GCA_038098605.1. NCBI lineage: Eukaryota > Metazoa > Arthropoda > Insecta > Orthoptera > Gryllidae > Gryllus > Gryllus longicercus. The sequence continues at coordinate 459,384 of JAZDUA010000789.1, read as the reverse complement.
TGAATCTACTACATGATTAATTGTATGAACTAAAAATTTCTCTCCGTCACAATTTCCGAAAAATTTACCTGAAACACTGGTGTGATTTTATCGCTCATGTTTTTTGCTGCCAACATGTAATGCTTGAGCTGGATTTATTGCTTTGGGCTGACTTTGGATCGCAGGATTCAGTATCATCAGACTCGTCGTTAATTCTTGACGTCTCAGGGTTTTCAGAGGAATTGTTTCCTTGTGGATTTAGTGCAAGAAAAGTGGTTGTTAACGGCTCCGTTTTTAATGTCTTTTTCAGTTGTAGTTCACGATCTGTCGATAATTTCCGTTTCTGGGCCCCGTTTTGTTGGATTGTTGCGTTGGAAATACGTCTGACGGGTGTTACATAATAGTATACAATTGTAACCGTAACTATACCTATTCCAAAAACTTGAAATGAGTTCGTTTAGGCTCATTACATTCAGACGGCAAATACGTTCCCAGCACCAACTACCGCTACGCAGCTCTGTCCCGCAATGAGGCGCACTGAGACAGTAGGGAGGAATAGCTGCGAATTTCTCTGAGTCAATGATCGGCCATCCAATGAGCAAATGTTCATGATCTCCAAAATATCGGCTGTGGCAATCAATCAATCTTACAAGCCAAGGATTGAAAAAGGACCGTGGAGGGCGGACTACCGACGTAACGTTGAGAAAGTGCGTTAGCCATGCGGTAACGCGCTTGGCGGCCATTGGCGTCTCCTGAAAGATCGAGTAGGTGATGCGATAGAAAGGAGCAAATAGTTTGTCAGTAAAATACTGTTGCCTTCTTTAATGCTCAGACGCTATTGTATAGTTTCGGACTATTTTCTTGTGAGTTACGTCACGATCCAACACAAATTTCTACGCATGATCATTATTGCAACAGCACAAAAATACATACACACACAGGCACAATATCAGTCTCATACGCACAGATCTCGGGTATGTACAACGCTGTTACGTACTTACTAGAATTTAATAATGAAATATTGTTTTAAAATACCGTTTTACAAAATTTATTACATTCCATAACGCTCTCAGTCGAAACTACCTTCTATATAGGGGTCAGTCAAGCTTAATATAATTCGGCAAAAAATTGGGGATAATGTTACTTAGTTACATAGTTACTTATTGATATCCAAATTAACAAAATAATAGCAAGTAGTAGGGAATATATCAATGGCCACATAGCAGGAACTCAAAATGTTACAATATTTGGGCACAGCAAAATATATTTAAAAAAATACTATTGAGACACTTAACCCTAAGGTGTCTCACTGTAGCCCGCTCATTGTTTCACAGTCAAAATTCATATAAATATTAAGCTGTATCACTTTAGCCCTATTAATGTATTTTACACCCATCAAGTGGGGATAATTTGATACACACTTTTGATTTTTTAAAAGAGTTGTGGTAGGTCTTCAGTTATTTTTTTTATTTCATACAAGTCTTTAGCACCAAAACGGCGTAGAAGCCAAGGTGAAAAGTTTAATTCTTTGTATCATAAAAGCCCCAATTGATCCAAATTCTCGAAAATTTCAACTTGACAACATTGTCCAGAAGCTCGAAGAAAAAGCAATTATAAATTAAAATGTTTAATTCATACATAAGCCATTCTCCCAGTGAAGAAAATTTGAACTTCTGCCGATCCGTATGCTACCGCGTCTGAAGGCCAATGAATGAATGAAATTATTGCAGCTGAGACTTGTATACCAGTTGTGTTTGTGGAATCGTATCAGTTACATGCTTTGTAAGCCCATATCCTCAATAGTCAACCTTCTCAAAGGTCATTGGCCTTGCAGCAGAATCGAACATAGGAAACGGATGTGACCTCTTGCGCGAAACCACAGTGTTACAAAACCAGGCACTGTATTCCATAAAGTAGTCTGAAGCGTCCAAAGAAAAGACAATATAGTTTTGAAGAGAGAACATCATAAACTTAAATTGTAAAGATAAAGTTAGAAGCTTAGAAGCCATAAAACCAGCCGAATAACGAAGGACTGCGACACATCACTCTCATCTATTGACTCTGCGCCACTGCTCTTCCTCGTGAGTAGTGAAGGAATGGTAGTGAGAACAACATTTGTTCCGAGAAATTCGATGAATTTGAAACGCGGTACCACCAAGATTCGCGTCCGGACGTAAAGTTAAATGTAGGTCGCGTGAACAGGCTCATGTTGAGTTGAGCGAAGTGTGACAAAACATGGTAACACGATTCAATTGCTGATATCTGGGAAGACAGACTCCCAACGATAGCGCACATAAGACGGAACGTTTGTATCACTATACCTGATTGCAGCAATGATTACGAGTATCGCGTCTCATCTTTCTAGAGCGTGATGTTAGCAAAATATTTTTGTAGGCCGCAGTCTCGTATAGCTTTTCTCAGTCATAACGAGATGGAATACACGGCATTTGATCACCTCTTCCACTACTTATATATAAAACAACAATTCTTTACATACAAAGAATATAAAAAAGGGTTGACGTTCCATAACGCAACATATGAATACCAAATATTTAATGGCAGGTAGCCTCTTCCTTCCTGACTAGTTATCTGTATCGTAAGCCGTAACAACGTTCAATCGGTATGAGTAATATGAGAACAAGTGGAATACCACCCTCCCATATTTGCATTTTTCAGTCAAACTCAAAACTGTTTCTCTGTTTGTGTATTCTTCCCCTCATCCCTGTGTATCTATTCATACCATTCACACGGCAAGAGGATGCAGAGTTTTCTTTCAATTTCTGCACTAATTGGAAATGTGTATTACAGATTTTGATTCAACATTTATGTTTTAGGAGGTATCTAAAGAGAAAAGTAAAATCAAGAGTAAAATTTGAGATAAATTCATGCAGATTATTTGGTTTGTTTTTGAAATAAATCTTGATTTTCTTTTCTCCCCCCCCCCCCCAAATTAATCTCTAACAAATAGTTTCACGAAATAGAATGAATTGTATCATTTTTGTTTCTTTAATGCAGCAAAGAGAGATTTTTAATTGAAATAAATTACATTACATTTAATTGAAAAAAAAATCAATGTTATAATTAATAATTTTCGAATTTTGTTAGAGAAGATAAATTAAAATAAATGCTGAGCAAATTTGAAGGAATCTAATTAGTTCATTTTCGAAACTATCTAGGATCAATAAAATAATTTTGGTCAGTTAAATCATATTGATAGTTCCTTAATTCTTACTGATATTTTTTCTTTGTTTGCATTCAAATTGGACACAATGGAAGAAAGGTAGGTATCAATAAAAAATGGCCTTGATAAATTATAGCCTAGTTCCAGCCTGGATGTGATTTCTAAAATGTGGAAATGTTAATTGTAAAAACACTAGCTAAATAAAGTAAAAAATAATTGTAGATTATGACATAATGAAAATAGCTCATCCCCTATTCAGTCACAGACCAATTTGGTTTTAACTCTTTCCAGTACTAAGCATCTGAGAGCACCTAACTAGGAACTCTCTCTTCTTGCCCATAGCACCTAAAGGTGTGCAACAGGTATGCCATCTAGTATCAATGCAATCAGCACAATTGCACTTATTATTGCACAATCAATTATTGAGTGGTTATATTTCAATAAGTCAATATTACAATATATAATACAATATTACAATATATACATTATATATGTATCAAAGCAATAAAACAATATTTCATGTAAATAAATTAAATTATTGAGAGAGAGAGACAGAGATAGAGAGAGAGTGGCTCTGCTAATTAACAGTGTAATTATATAACAGTATGACAGGGTACTTCTTTGGGTCATACAACTCTGAAATGCGAATGGGAAAGGGTCCAAAATGCATTGTTTCTGAGTTTGATGGGAAAGTATATTGTGTATTCCATGTGCACATTGCGCGGATTTTGTGGAATTGTTTGATAATATGGAGGTGTATCAAGAAATAATTTGCTTTTGACCTTTTGATGTATCTTAAAATACATGCATTACAAGTGTTGTATTTCCTTTTATAAATCACTATGAGATATTTTACAAATATTGCATTTTTTCTGTGACCACTGTTAGGTACTTGTGCTTTTATTTTTGTAATAAATTTCAGGGAATTTGTTTTAATGTTGCTAAACATTTATTGATTGTCATGTTCAGAGCAATTAATGGTAATTTCCAAACTGTAGTGTAATGAGTTCATTGAAGCATTTTAAAAACTTTTTTATTTGAATTAAAATTATTAATGCACTTTAATGTATTATTTGGGATGTGACTGTTTCAGGAGAAGTATTATTATGCCATCTATCAGATGGTAGTCCGAGGCTCATGTTCATGTTATGGCCATGCTTCTCGGTGTCTTCCTCTGTCAGATGATGTCAGTCGCGTTGATATGGTACACGGGCGATGTGAGTGCACTCACAATACCAAAGGTCTCAACTGTGAGGAATGTGAAGATTTCTACAATGATCTACCATGGAAACCTGCTTTTGGAAAACAGACCAATGCATGCAAACGTGAGTGGTGGTACTCCAAAGGAAAATCCTATTACAGTGAAAATTCAGTATTATCAGTTGAATGTATGAAATTCTCACACCTTTTTAATTATTTTGACCAAAATATTTCATAGCTTTTAAGGTGGTGTCACACATTCAACATTTGGTAAGTAGTGAGCAACAGCTCACCCAACCTGAGTAGCCAAGCTTCTCAGTGAATGTTCGCTTCTTAGGATGTGTCCAAAAGACACACGTGGAGCGGGTAGGTTGAGCACCAAATGTTTGGTGCTCGGCAATTAGCAAGCAACCTATCCACATTACTCGGGATTCAGCTACCTGTCACTTGGTACTTGTCGAATGCTGAATGTGCAAAGACACCTTTTCAGAAACTTAATGTTTTCTGTTGTTTTAAAACTTCCTGAAGTGTTGCTCCCAAACAGTAGCTTTTATTAAAAGTGAAAGTCAATTAGCATCTAATGAATGATTGGCAATGGGCTTGTCATTCATACTTCTTAGCCTGTAACCAATAAAAAATAAAGTAGGTGAATTCAGAATATCTTACTGGCTTTATAATTGTATCATTACTTACGAACATTAGAATTAGTAAATTATATATCATGCTAGTTATGTGTTTGTTTTCTTTTTGTATCATAATTTATGAAGTGATATCTGCTTTGTATTTTCATTACATTATTGTTGTTTGATTACTATGTAAAATAAATGTATATTTCCCCCAATTATAGTTCATAAGAAATAATGAACTAATATTTGAAAGGTTGTAGTTTATTTTTTTATTGTCAATCTCTTTGTTTTCTACAGGATGTAATTGTAATGGACATGCCTCAAGCTGTCACTTCGATGAAGCTGTGTATGAACTTACTGGACGTGTTAGTGGGGGTGTTTGTGATGACTGTCAACATAATACCATGGGTCGCAATTGTGAGCAGTGTCGCAATTTCTATTATCAGGATCCTGGTAGAGATATTACTGACCCAGAGATTTGTCAATGTAAGTTATTGTAATGTTTTATCTCTATATCTTAAGTTTAATGCGTACTTTTATAAATCTACATACATTTATCATTTGATGAGTGCATCTCTTAAAAAAATTAAGGTTCTATATCAGTTGCAGTGAAATGCCTACTACTTAACTTGAAAGAGATATTGAAGACAATTATTTCTTTGTGATAAATTTAGTGATCATTTTCATTAAATTTGTACTGAAATTGTAATATATGTGAAGAAATATGGTAAATAAAACCATAGTATGTATAAATTATACTGTAATATGAATACATACAGTAATATAATCTGTTACTTAGCCATAGCTGCAGGAAGTCAAGATGAAAAAGGAATTTGAGCTCTGTTGGTTATAGGCACCAAAAGAATTAAATATTTTATCTCCCCATCCAAATTCTAGTTGACATATAATTCTTGTTCAAATTTTTATTGACATATAAATAATTTCATCTACCACATCCCATTATTCAAGCAATTGATGATGATAATAAAGCCACATCACTAACTGGATTAGAGAAAGCAATGATCATTCCAGTGTTATAAGACTTTACATTGTCATTGTGTGTACAGTTTATTTCTGTTTTATCAAATATGGGCCAAATTTTAATGGCCTTGAAGTATCTGCAGTGCTGACTCTTTAACAGTATCAGTCAAATGAGCTTCGTTTCTTCACAGTGTGTGATTGTGACCCACGAGGGTCGCTTGATGATGGCATTTGTGATTCGCGAACTGATCCTGCCAATGGACTTGAATCAGGACGATGCCACTGTAAAACCAATGTGGATGGGCGACGCTGTGACCGGTGTAAAAATGGATTCTGGAATTTCCAAGAGTCCAATCCTGATGGATGCCAATGTAAGAAAAATTGATAAACAATTATTTTCTTTGTGAGTGACATGTCAGGAATTTTATTAGTAAATCTGGCAGAATACTGAAGACCTCACAGAAGTACATTTGAAAAATAATGACCAATTTTCACATGTCATGTTGAACTTTGTATTTATTCATATGAATATGAATGTTTCGTGTGAAAATTAATATTGCTTCATTGTTCAATGTTTTGGATAGTGATAATGCAATCAGTAGGTTCCATGAACCGTATATAAAACAGACTTTAGCAATGGAGCTCTTTTAAAAATACTTTAACAATTCGGTTTTATTCAATTTCCTTATGCTCTTATTACTTGAATGTCTGTTTTAATATTTGGAAATGCAAGAAAAGAATTTGCTTGTTTATAGATATTCTTGTTGTTTTACAGCTTGTACTTGCAACACACTTGGTACAGTGAATAACCAAGGGTGCAATGTGTACACTGGAGAATGTACATGTAAAAGATATGTTCATGGTCGTGATTGTAATCAGTGCCTACTTGAATATTGGGGTTTGTCAGATGATCCTGAAGGATGTAAGCCTTGTGATTGTGATCCTGGTGGTTCCTTTGACAACCGCTGTGATGTAATAACTGGCCAGTGCAGGTTGGTGATCATAGATGAGCATTATATGAGATTAGATACAACTGGATAAAATGTGAAATTTATAAATATAAATTTTCAATACATAATTATAGTATATTTGCTTTTTTGAGCACCTCTCATGAGTATTTTCATGATGAAAAGTTAAATCAGTGCTTCCGAAGTTCATAATAAAAATAAATTTTAAATATATTACAGTTGACCAGAGAGTTTATTTTAGTCATAAAAATTACATGAAAAAATATATATTAAAATACTTGCGACAGATGGACTGTTTCACAGACAGACAGGCTGGCACATGGACGGATGGAGGGACGGAGGAGGAGGAGGGGACAGACTAATGAACAAACCATTTTATTTATGTAATTAGTTCAGTATCACAAATAACTTTGTGCAAAATCACTTTGTTGCATTCATTGTTTTGATAGATGTTATTGATTCAGCGGAACTTTTAGAACTTGAATGTGTTTACTTGAATTCTACCTTTTCTCAATTTTTTGATTGCCCTTTACCTTGCCTGTATACACTTGTATTAATTTACTCTTTGATGAGGTGAGTATCGTGAAGCAAAAACCTCAATAATATGAATTTTTGCTGCTTTTCTGGAAGTGCCATTCAATCTTCATAACACTCTTTTTCTCTTTATTGAAGATAGTAATAAAGAACAGTTGATATGCAACATTTTTGTGGTGAATGATCTCAATAGCATTAAAGTTCACTGTAAAACTGTTTTCTATAATTTTATAATATATATGGTTTTTCTTTTATATTTTCTCTTTCAACATAATTTTATTATTCATCATATGTATGAATTTTAGTGTGTATTGTGACATACGATATACTAATTACAATCCAGATGTTATGGTTTTATATATTTTTATTTTGATCATGATTGGGCTTCCCAACTGAATACAATATATTACGTTTGAGGATTGAGAATTCCATATGAGGATTTCCATTTTTGGTTTTCTTTCTTTTGAGCGTTTTGTTTCAGATTGATCTTTACTTCAATTTTCCAGCCCATTTCATTCAGAATAAGAAAGGAAGAATCACTTTATTATTTTGCAAATAACAATAATTAATCTATAAGTGCTCTATAATTTGTTCTTACACATACTGCAAGATTTAAAGTTGTGGGACAGTCTGTATATAAAATAAACTCTCTCTCCTTCACATATTGTCTAGGTACTAATTTATCAAAGGGTTCTATGTATTAATTTTATATACATGTAAAAGTTAACAGGTAGTTAAGTACTGAAACACCTGGGGTAGACAGTTAAATAGACATCTATTGTATTTTCCCAAGCCACCACATGGAAGGGTTAAAGTCAATAAATGTTTATTGAATAGTGTTGACAATTGACTGATAATTTTGTAACAGTCAATAGAATAAAACAAAATGTGTGGGTGAGCTGAGACCAAGACTTTTTGCTCCTTTTTATGAGAATGAGTTTGGTATGGCATAATTCACATCAGGGGACATTGTGTTAAGGGATCTGAGTGACAGGGATGTTGTGTGGAAGAGGAAGATCAAAAACTACTTAGAAAAAACAATAAGTTGAAAATCTTTTCCATTTGTACTACCTAATAAGGAGAGAAAGTGAAAGGGCAATGAATATGGTGAAGTCAAGATGCATTAGCTATGATGACATCAATGTATTACCATGTTGATCCAGATTGTTTGGGCAGTGGGATTGCTGCTGTTCTTGTCGGCCATGTTGATGATGATGGAACTCAGGGGTGGCATTTCAGTAGCCTTGCACTTTTCCTTCCCAATGCTTTGAGGAGTCCAATTTCATAATGCCACTTACGCTTACTGTGCATATTTCCTTTGAAGGTGTAGTTGAAGTTATGTGGAGCGTTTCCACATGGTGGTGGCTTGTCCTAAATGTTCTTGATAGTATATTTGCAGCTCATCACAGACACATCTCAAAACCATAGCTTATTGGTTTGCAACTAATAAAATGTAATATTATTTTCATTAATTCCTAATAGTGTTTCTCTGAATATCACAAATTATGTTTAGGGATTTATAATGCCCTTTTAAGGCATATTTCATTCAATTTACTTGCCATTTTGTTTAACTATCTGGACTCTTAATATTTTTTTAAATACTACATTTAGCTACTACTATTGAATGGACTATTGTGTGGAAATATTGTATTACTATGAAGTGAAAACTGAGATGGTTTAACTGTGGATTCTTGGGCTCTTTCATTGCTCTTGTTCCCTGGGATTCTGGTGGTGTGCATGATGCTGGGTTGTTGGGTGTGGTGGTGCTGCTGGGGGCCTGAGGCAACTCATGTTGCAGATGCCGACCGCATGTGACGGGCCGTGCGTGTGACCAGCCTGAACAGAGCTACTTCACTGGCTCACTTGATTACTTGGTGTATGAGGCAGAACTGGCTCGGGGCTCAGACGTGAGTAGTGTTGATTGGTTTCTTAGTTCTTACTCGTTTCTCTTTTCAAGCTGCCAGAAGATCATACCATCAGTATATGAGTGAAACACACCAAGTCCATTTTTGATGTTTTTGAGTTAATCACATCGCTAAATGACTTTTTAAATTTTATTTTGATTAGGGAAATTGCTTGCGTCCTAATTTAACAATTACTTTGATTTCTAATTAAATCACAGAACAAGGAAAATGTACAGGTAAAATCAACCTTAGGACCAGATTTTTTTTGTTTATTAAAAGTAGTATTACATATGAATGTGAATGTAAAAGAAACATGGTTTTATGTCCATCTAGCAAAAGATATTGAGTAGACTAATATAACAGAATTAACTTCAACGTGATTTATCTTGAAACTAGGTTTTTGGACTTGGTGGATTTTACTTGTATACCTATGATGCAAAGTAGAATTAAGTCATTTGTCTATAAATGTACCTGGTTTGGTGTGTAATAGCATTTATTGTACTATTGAAAAAATTGCCAATTGAAGAATTACTCCCAAGAAGCAGAAAAAATTGTTAGTTTGCTTCAATTTAATTGTCAATAAAGAATTGACTAATGACTGGAAAAAGTATTTGTAATTCATAATTTATTATGCAAATGACTTCACATGTAAGAAAGCCTGTGGGCCTAGTTACATTTTAGCATTATTAATGCCAGGAAAGGATTTATTTAGGCATATAGTATATCACCTTTTGTGGTTTATATACCTGACCAACTAGATGAAATATTCGTATGTACTATTTTTGAGCCTCACTAGAGAATGGTTAGAGATGTTATGCCAAAACCTACTCTAAATTTCTTCAAATGAAAGTACACGTGAAGTAAAGCATATACACAAGACGTTAACTAATCTAATGTGCCTAAAGTGTAATGTTCTGATGAGCCACTCCTGGAGCCTGGTCATGTTAAGCATATTACTAAACTGTGTTTTTTAGAGTATTGAGTGGGTTACATGTATTTAAATTTTGAGGAAGGGAGATATGGTGAGCCAAACAACTCCCATAAAAATATATTCTGTAATTATTTTAGTGAACAAGTTTCACCAACGTAACGAATTAGAAAAGGAGATCAATATTTAGGGAGAGATGGTAGAAGAAAACCTGTAACGATAATGAGTACCGATTATTGATGCTACATTACTTCACCAGTTACCATTGCTGTCATTTGCAAAGTTAAAAATAATGGACATCCAGTCCTTCTTGCCAATTTTACACACAGTAACTCTGGTTATATTGAATCTCTCGGGACTAACATTTTTTATTCACTCTAATGGAGGGTCACTTTATCCGATTATTCAAAAATATAGTATAGTATTACAATTAAGATTGGTTTTATTATTTTACTGTACAATATAATATCCAATATACAGTTGACAGGAATTCGAAATTTCAATACCTTCATTTCCAGTCTTCATGTCTAAGAGGAGTCCAAACACCCTTCAATGCCTCTTGCACTGTCAGAGCACTTTTTCTTCTGTTCTGGAAGGAAATACTTCATGTGCATTAAGTCATGTAAAATTTTGTGTTTGTTTTTCTTTGCATGTACTTTCAGCCTCTAAATTTTTTTGCTTATATTGACTCTAAGCCTCTGACAATTTATTTGGAAGGCAAAATTCCAATTTTGTCTCCTACTGATAACAACAACCCTTTTTTAACCGAGTTGCTCTAGGATAGTTTTTGATTTTGAATTTTCATAACAATAACAGTTAAAATAATGTTGAATCAGTGGCGGATCCAAGGGGGGGCCATGGAAGCAATGCCAGCCAAATACTTATTGTAGTTTACACAATTTATTTTAAAATAATTACCATTTATAGATCTCATCACATCCAAAGCAGTATTTCCATTACAAATATACTCATATGTTTGTTAATTTCAAGCTAACAATTAAAAAAAATTGTGATTTCAAAAACATAAATGGGGGTGTCCTGAAATCCTCCCCAGGTCCACCTCTGGATGTGGTGAATCATGGTGTTCACACTTTGTCATGTTTTATATTGAGAATTATTGTACCTCATATGCTGTTAAGTGAATGCTCTGCTTACTTTCGCACACTTTCGTTGGTATTGTACTGAACTTCATTGGGTTGAATTGCATCGAATCCCTCATTCATGTGCTAATGTTTTGTTCATGTATCTGCCTTCTGTGGAAGTATTGCTAATTGAAAAGTTCAAATATATCCCCAGATGAATGACATAATCATTACAGAACCCATGTGGTCTAACCATCTGAATCTCTTGAAAAGTCCAGGATTTGAGAGCAAGCTCAGGTGTACCAACAACGTTCAAATAGAAAATGCTGCAGCTGAGAAATGTCACTCATGGCGGATTTACAATTTGGAGATACAATATTGGATTTACAATATTACTGAATTGAACTCTTAATAACTAATCCATTATTTACTTATTCGGGTGTCTTTTGAATGATTGAACTTTTATCAATGTTTTTAATACATGAGAACCTGTCAAAGGCTTTGGTCAAGTATGATTGGTGATTGATTTACATCATGATACACTGTATAAACAGTTTTTGGTGTATTTATACGAAATATAATTTTGTGCACATTTTTAGTCATTTATTTGGTGGCACATGAAGTAAAGCTACAAATTAATATTTTAAAATATCAGTTAGATATGTGAATATTGGATAATGTTCTTTGCCCTGTCTATGGAAAAAATTAAAGAAAAAGATTTGAGCCATTTTTGAGAAAATAATTGTTTAAAAATTGCCAATTTTTCACGCAAAACTATGGGAATACTATTCATGTTTTCTAAAAATTGTTCCAGACATATCTCAAGATCTGTCTGTGAATAAAATATTTCATTAAGGAAAAACATCTCTTATCTTCAATCTCTATAGAAAAGTCAGATTTTTTAATGAAAATGAGACCTCATTTTTTTTAGTATTCTTTACTGTACATGAGGGCAAAATTTAATAAAACATTTGGAGCCATTTTTGAGAAAGTTTTGAAAATGTCAAGGCTTTAAGTAAAAAACCTAAATATCCATTTCTAATTAACAGGGTCTCGATTTCATTCTGATCAATTGAGGAATATCAATTTGAGAGAAAATCGTCGGAACACTTCAGGTGCTAGAGTTGACCATAGACAGATGTTTTACCATCAGCCGATTTTTTGGTATATATATAAAGAAAAAAAGGACCCACAAAACGAGGATTCTGACTACATGTGTTGGAAGAAGTAATTTTCTGCATGTAGGAACAATTATTTATTCATTTTTTTGTTATCAGGACCCAACAATAAGACTTTTTCTGTCAAAAAATTGCCAATTTCCGCTCCAATATTACAATACTTTCTCTTACAACGTGAACATAGTAAGGCGAGAAAGTAAAAGTGTATATTAAATGACGATATTAGAAGATAAAACAGAAAATACAAGTATAAGTATCCCAATCTTCTTAATCAAAATTTTAAAACATTAATTTGTAGTTTTACATGACATCTAACAATTTACTTTAAAAAATTGCACATAATTTTTTGTACTAATACACTATAAACTGTAGTTTTAGGGAGTTCCATATCATAGGCCGATTCACCTACCTTACCACACCAAAGCTTTCTAGATTGTGTTCTTATGTTTTTACAAAACACTTCAAGTTAAATGTTAAATTTTTACGTTCTCTTTGCTGCTCAAACTGTGTTAGCATTCGTGGAATAGTTGTGATTGTGTTTGTTGCACTTCTGAAATTTGTTACAGGTATGCCGTGAGGGTGATCAAACTAATCTAGGAAGTCAATCAAGTGTAAGAAATAAGTTTTTGGTTGTTAGTGTGGTAATAATGGTAGTAATTGCTATGGGAATGTAAGTTGTGGATGACATGGTGGTGGTGTGTGGAATAATTGGTGAAATTTGTAATGGGGATGGTGATAGTGGTGGTAGTTGGAATGATATTTTACATCACTAGAACTCAGACATTAACCGCTTTGCCTGACATATTTTTTTTATGGAAGTACAGTAAAATTTGTCTAAGCCAGAATTGATCAATACAAAAAATGTTTCGCTTAGGGAGGTTTCTGTTTTATGTAGAGTTGTCCATTTCAACAACACTTGTGAAAATGATATTTCCATTCTGAAACTAGTAAATTAATGTAAGTAAAGATGTAATTAAAGTATGGTAAAAATGACATGATTTTCTCATGGTAAGGCAGCGAGGAGGCAGGAGATGCACGAAGAGAAGCCGTGACAGTGCACCTTCCCACGCTCGGAGGGGTTGGAGGGAGGGAATTCCTTTATGGCCTATGCCTTGAGAGACAAGTAACCCTAAGTTCAAATACTAGGCTATCAGCTGAAGCCCCTTCCCTTCACAGTGCGGTTGCCATGACTAAATCACGTGGGATAGAGAATTTAAAACAGACTTGCCGATGCAATCATTACATTAAGAATATCTTACGTCTCTGCCAATTGCATTAAATTCACAGGAATTCCGATTTATAAAGATTTTTCCCTCTATACTACGTGAAAAACCATTCCGTTTCTATGTCAGACAAATTCCGTTTTATGCTATGTAAAATACTATACGACTTCAAAGGCCAGAGAAATTTTCCAGTTAAGGCAAATTTCCAGATTGTATAGGTTCCAGTTTAGACAGATTTTACAGTATTACCAATAATGTTTGCTCACCCACAACTTGTTTTCAGTCATTGGTTTCCTGACCATGCAGATTTTACAATGTCCAAGTACATCTACACACAGTAGAACTCCCTTTCTAATAGACATTTTGCCACACAGGTTTTCTTCCGTAAGGTGGTAACTCCTGTCAGTGAGAAATATTATAATATATTCTTATATCTTCACATTTGCTTTCATCATTTTGTTAAAAGCAAATTTATTTCATTTGTATGATTATTCTTGTGAATCAAACTAATGTCACAATTATCTTGCATTTACTACTAATATATAAGAAAATGAGTGATCTATGTATACTGCATTGCTGTTGATTAACTGCAAACTGCTTCCTGGATGCCAAGATGGCACAATAGTAGAGCATAAATGATGACAAACCATATGCTGCAGAAGGAAGCAAGGTATTGAGGGACATGTAGATCTATTATTAGAAAGCTGTGGATTTATAGGCACGTAAAACTAGAAATAGGTAGGCAAAATAGGTATTTAAAAGGGCACTGAAAATTTTTCTTATCCCTATTTATGTACTTATGTAGTAGAAATTCTTTCTATCATTGTTGGGCAATTTGGACAAAAAGGGTTGAATCGTAGCAGCTATCAAATGTTTAAACTAGCAGTGTTACAACAGAACATACTTTCTCACATTATATCTAAAAACAAATTTCAAAATTTGCAGTTATCAAAAAATTCAGAGAGTTCTATGAAAATAAAACCTGTGCAATTTGAAGTTTTGTACAGGAGAAAAAAATTGTTTATAAATCCGAATTAAAAAATAACTAATACCACCAGTGATTTTGCATGCTTTTCATAATATGAAATACCCACACTGTGGTGGCAGTAAAACAGAACATGCATTTATCGATAATTGTTTGATTACTCTGTACTCTGCCGGATAAAAACAAAAAAAAAAAAAAATACAATTTTTTAATTTTTTTGTAAAGGATAATTGCATTTTGATCAATAAAAGAGAATAGGTAACTTTTAGGCATTTAAACACAACAAAGGCCCTTATTAATGAAATAAGAGCTTATAGGCACTAAAAAATTTGCATATAATACTCCTAATACCTCAAAATGAATAAGTAACATAAAAGATTGTGTTTTCCATTGAAGGAAAAAGGTAGTATAGTAGTCTCCCCAGATTCCCTGTATTCTTATGTTGTTCATAACATTGCTCATAACTGTACGATGATGAAAGTAGTGCAGACATTTCAATATCTTCTAGAAGAGAGTTCTCTTGGACTAGCACATGTATATCTGGTTTAGTTGTACTTTGATTCCTCTCATCAATTTTGATCCTTTCTAGTTGACCCAAATATCATGTTGTGAAGAATTTCTGTATTAGTTTGTATCTTATATGACATCAATTTTAAACATTTTCATGGGTGCAGACACAAGCATTAGTGTGAGGTTCCTTATTCTGGTACTACTTCTGTTGCAGCAATCATACTTTCTCACAGATGTATTTGAAAACTCAATCTGGAAGTTTAGACATATTAAGATATTCAAAACTAGATAAAGATAGTGTAAGAGATAATATTAATTAACAAATAAAAAGACTCTCTCCTTATCATAATAATCTAGATGCATACAGTTTGTATCTGGAAGTTGCATATTAGAATATCTAGAAGGAACTTGACGGGGGGGGAGTAAGCCTCTATGAGTATGTTTATAACCCTTGTTAAAATTAAAATTGTAATCTAATAAAAAGATGATCAATCTGTTTTCTAGATGATGCTGCTAAGATAATGAATTACATTCTTATAGACAATTAATAAACACTGACTTACAAGAACTTTTACAATTTTTTTCTTCTTGGCTGCCTTGAAATGGAGTTACAATAGTTTGATACTTTGTTTCTCTTCATTCTTTGTTCATTCTTAAAGTAGTGTAAGATGGGAATATTAAATTCTGTGGTGGCAGCAGATAATGATGATAATATATATAATAATGAAAATATATTTCTTTTTAATGTACATTTTTGGCATATATCGCTATATGAATTAAAGAAAGTTCAAGTAAAAATATAAATACAACCCCTTTGTTGGTGCCAAACAATTAAATCACAAAATCAAAATTTTTGAACTCATTTTTCTTTAAACAGTCTATTGTCTTTTGTGTTATCTCTAGAAATCACCAAACAGTCCCATGTGATATTAAATTTTCTCACAAAAATTCAGGATTGTGTGATAATTTGCACTGCACACTAACTTGCTCTGTTTAAGAGGGTTTAGTGATCAGTGAAAACATGAAAATAATATTCATATCACTTGTTCATGATGGAAAATGGGTAGAAGTGTACATTTCCTTCTGCATGTTTTCTGTTTTTGCTCAAATGAGAGACTACATATTAAATAATCATATTTTCTATAATATTATTGTCATAATATATTTTTCAATGTTCAAAGCTTTCATAATTCTTAGGCATTTTGATGTATCAGATTTTGTAGATTTCATGATTAAGAATTAATTTAATCCTTCTGAACTCTAGAATGTGTAATATTTTTGATGCTTTGTTGAGTGTTGACATTTCATTAAATCATGGCATGTTGAATTTAGTGCATTACACTTGCTCACTGTTTTCTGAAGACAGGGGAAAAAAAATTTATGCATCCTATTATTATTTCTGTCCAATTTATTCACTTATCATAGGGGATTTTTTTCTTATTGTGAAGTTTTAGGACTTTGTATTACTGAATGCCAGTTGTAGTTCATAAACAATAACTATTATTTCTTTAAAAGCATGGATTTTCTTCTTTTATAGCTGTGAAATTATTTCTGTTTTGCTGTATATATTAGTGTTCACATCTTAAAATTTGGTAATTTATGTTG